>CM019152.1:51842123-52100537 GCA_009733165.1 Naja naja
AAGTTGAAACAGCAACTCTCATTGAAGTGCAAAGGGCTAGAGAAGTACAGGTAGTTCTCAACTTATAACAGTTTGTTTCATGACCGTTTGAAGTTAGAAAAAAAGGGACATGACCATTTTTCACACTTATGACCATTGCAGCATCCCCATAGTCATGTGAATTACATTCAGATGCTTAACAACTGACTCACATTTATGATGGTTGCAGGGTCCCGGGGTCACATGATCCCCTTTTGCTACCAGTTAATAGGAAAGCTGGATTCACTTAACAACTGTGTTACTAACTTAACAACTACAGTGATTCACTTAAAAACTATGGTAAGAAAGGTCGTAAAATGGCACAACATTCACTTAACAAATGTTCTGTGCTTAGCCACAGAAATTTGGATCTCCATCATGGTCGTAAGTCAACCATGTACAGATGACTGATCATACAATGAAATGAAGGGCAGTCACTCACAGAACCACCAAACTCAAAATTTTAAATCCCAAGAACCAGAGACCCTGGGAAAATCCCCCCAAAAAGTCTGCAAGAAAATTCCCCACCCTGTTTTCCTACTGATTGGTCATTCTTTATTTGGGATTGCAGGATACCGTCTCCAGCTCTGTTCTCAGGGGGAGAGGAAGAGAGAGAATCTTTTGGCTTCATGCAAGGAAAGCAGCAGAAGCAGCAGAAGTCTTTCTTTCTGTCCCCCAACCTCCGCCAGAAATGAGTCTTTGTGAGACTTGTCGTGCCAGTGCAGCCTCTTGAAGGATGCCTTGCACAGTCCCAAAGACTCAATTCTGGCAGAGTTTGGGGGAGAGAAAGAAAGACTTTTGCTGCTTTCCTTGTATGCAGCCAAAAGCAGAAGAAAGAAGCAGAGAGAAGCAGCCCGGTGGCCAGGCCAGGCACGTGGGGTGAGTGGGGAAAGTTCCCCCTTCTGCCCTTTCCTCACGTTGTTCACAATGCAAGTGATGCAAGCAGGGGTGGGATTCAAATTTTTTAACAACCGGTTCTGTGGGCATGGCTTAGTTGGTGGGCGTGGCTTGGTGGTCATGTTATTGGCTGCACGTGGCCAACTCAATATCACTCACATTGAGGCACGCATCTCCTCGCCTGGCCTCTCATGACTGTGGGGATGCTGCAACAGTCGTAAGTGTGAAAAATGGTCATAAGTCACTTTTTTCAGTGCCATTGTAACTTTGAATGGTCACTCCATGCAAGCAAAGTACCAGCAAAGAAGGGGAAAAAGCTCCAGAGATGTTCCTGAGACAGGAAGTCTAGTCCTGCCAAGAATGTAATAAGGGTTAACCAAGAGGCAGTTTCTGTAAGCAAGACCAGAATGTTTCCTTCCTGCCTTCCTTACAGGATTAGGCCAGTAATTCCTTCTAACAACCGGTTCTCTGAACTGCTTAGAATGTTAACAACCGGTTCTAGTGAATAGGTGCGAACTGGTAGAATCCCACCCCTGGACGCAAGCCTTGTGTTCCCATGGGCCATGTGGCAGCACAGCCTTGTGTTCCTGTGCAGCCTGGACTAATTGCTTTGGGGGGGTGCTTTGGGGGTGACATTTCTCTTGGACCACCAAAATTTTCTCATGGACCACCAGTAGTCCCCGGCCAACTGGTTGGCGACCACTGCAAGAGTGGGTTTCCACTGGCTTCTTCCAGCAAGCATTTTCAACTTTTCAATCAACAACTCTGAAACTTTCAGGTGTTTGCTTCTTCCATGTAATATCCTGGTGGGCAAGCCCCAGAATCTGATATGCAAGCTGTAAAAATGTCAGCAAAAATTTCTCTCCCATTGATTTTCTCCCTTGAAATCAATTCATTTTTTTCTCCTGGAGAAATCTAACTACATGGTTGCTAAGAGTCAACATTGACTTCATGGCACACAATCATTTTCTCAGTCGTTTTCCTTTAAATTAAATAGAATGTTTGGCAGGCAAATAGATCCACATTTTGAAAAACCAGAACAAGAATTTTTTGAAAGCAATATATAAACCTAGATCAGAAGAGGGAAATGGACAAAAGGAGATTTTCTTCCTCCTCCTCCTCTTCTTCCTCCTCCTCCTCTTCCTCCTCCTCCTCCTCTCCTTTTACCTCTTCTTCTTTTTTTCTGCAAGTTCGGAGTCCATTTCACAAAGCAAGTTCTGAGCAATCAATTTAGGCTACCAAACTCCGAAAGTCATACAAGAAAGTTTTACAGAAAATATTCAGCTTCCAATCATTGATTGTCAAATTCTATTATCAGAGAGCTAATCATACAGTGAACAACTCTTGTTAAAGACCTGACATCAAAATATGAGAAGGAAAGTGAATTTCCTGTAACAAACTGGTTTAAGATCTCAGATTCTTTATTTGATCTGGATTGACCAACTGGGTGTCTGTATTATGAATAGCCAAAGTAAGCTGCAACTATTTCCTGCTTCTTCCATAACTGAACAAACACAAATGATAGATGGGATGAATGACAAAGATGCTGCAGTTTGCAATTATCACATCTGAGGAACTAGTTATAACATTAAATAAAACCTTTGAATAGCAGCCAGTCTGTTCTGCTTATTGACTCCATGGGGGCTGGTTGCGAACAGCTGGAGCAACCAACTCCTACCAGGCAAAACAAGGCAGGTATGATGAGAGCATATGTGGTAATAATTATACAAAATGCACTAAACCCCAGGATATAGCTACAAAAAATACCAGGTTTCTGATCTTTCTGGCTGAAGGTAGAGAATGATATTTCAAGGAGCGCTCAGCTGGTTTGATCAAGTCATCTTTCATGGAGGTATCTCAATGGTGGGGTTCAAATAATTTAGCAACCGGTTTGCTCAGGGTCAGGTTGACTGTTGTGGGAGGCGTGCCCCAACCCCCATCCTCCAGCTCTGCTGCACATGTGGGACAAGCCTTTCACAATGGCCAACCTGTCCCTGGGTGAACTGGTTGTTAAATTAACCCACTCACCCCACTATCAAAGTGAATTATGGGTGCTATGTTGCAGTGGAGAAACAGGCAATGGAGTGGCCAGCACGAGGGAAGGAGGTGGAGCAGGGAGACAAAAGAGGGAAAACCTTCTCCTTCCCTCATGCTGGCCACTCCATTGCCCATTTCTCCATTGCAGTGCAATGTAGCGCCCAGGATCCACTTTGATAGCAGGGTAGCGTGGAGGGTAATTTAACAACCGGATCGTCCGAACTGGTGAAAACCGGCTGAATCCCACCACTGGTATAACTGATCTTTCTGATCTTTTCAGTGGTAGCCCTCAACAGCCAATATGTGTTCATGGCTTAGGACCGGGATATTTATGGGAGACCCTGCTGCCAGCAACTGTTTCCCATCGTCCTGTGCACTCTCACAGAGTCGGCCTCCTTGGGGTTCCTTCAGCCAGACAGTGTCGGCTGGTGACCCCTAGGGGTAGGGCCTTCTCTGTGGGAGCACCCACCCTGTGGAACCAGCTCCCCCTGGAGCTTTGGGTGGCCCCTGGCCTCCGCTCCTTCTGCCGGGGCCTCAAAACCTGGTTGTTCCAACTTGCTGACCTGGGCTGAGGGTGGGGAGGGGAGTTTTTTAGACAATGGTTTTATTATTTTTAGCTTTAATTGGGTTTTTTATTTAATATTTTTTAAATTGTATATTTGTATTGTTTTATGATTGTACGCCGCCCCAAGTCCTTCGGGAGATGGGGTGGGTTAGAAATCAAATAAATAAATAAATAAATAAATAAATAAATAAATAAATGAATAAATAAATAAATAAATAAATGTATGTATGTTCTGTCTGGTTACATGGTTGTTATTTGTGATCTTCACAGCCAGCTTCCAACAAGCAGTGGGGAAGACGGCAGGAAGTCACAAGTCACAGCCACATGACATTGCACTGAAAGACCACTGGTAATTTACTAATGACCATAGCCAGAACTTCTGTTTTAAGTCAGGTGTGGTCACAAGAGTTTTCATTTTATGAATGTGTTGCTTAGCGGCAGAGCTGTTAGTACTAGTTGCAGCTGGTAAGTAAGGACTACCTGTATTGCTCTGCCTTTGACATTTTGACAAAAACAAAAGTCTCTCCTGGGATTTTATCTTAGATCCTTCTGCAAAAAAATCATTAGCAGTGGCTTCCAAAACATAGAACTTTAATTGCAGCATAGCCAAAACCAAACAGTTACAGAAAGGCTTAACTATATGGATGAAAGCCCAGTTCCAGTATCCCATTGAATGGAAGTGAATGTTACTATCCAAGGCCGGATCTCCAGTTTGGCTTATCAAAAGAGTTCCATTAAGAGACAGAAAGTGATTGATAGGCACGTACTATACTCTTACAAACAAAAACAGTTTCATGGTTCTCCAGTTTCCCTCAGTGTACAATAGAAAAAGGGAAGCCAGAGGGAATTAAACATTAGAATTTGTTGTTTCCAGTAATTCTGAAATACAGATGCATGCCTGCTTCTGATTAACAAGGAAGTGTTCAATAACCTGTCCAATTTGATTCGTGGAAATTTAGCAAGAGCACCACTCTATTTAAGACCCTCATACATTGAACTGAAACCATAACCTCCAGTCATTACTAACTGTTTACCTCACGCAGTCAATTTAGTTTCCAGAACTGAAACATATTTTCAGATGCCTTTCTTTTTTCAAAGTCCATTTTGACCTAAACCAATGTAGTTGCAGATATCCTGCAAAGTCATCATCTTCTCCTTCTTCTTCTCTTCCCTCTTCCTTTTTCCCTTCTTCCTCCTCCTCCTCCTCCTCCTTACCCTCAAGAAATTTGAAACCACAATGCATATAATGATTTTCATTTCATTAGACTTTCAACCATATGGCTCATGCTGTTGTATTCACACTCTGTAGCTACAAGACATTCTTCTTTAATTGTACAATATGATAGGCATCATCATTCTTAATGCAAGATGGATGACTCAGATAAGAACAGGCACAAAATTTAGTAAAGGTAGACCAAATTCTGCTCCCTAAGTGTAAGGAGACCACTTCTTTTCTCCAAAGGGGATGTCTTGCATATTTCACAGGGAATACAAGATCCTCAGGGGGGATGGGAAAGTCAGAAGTGGGTTGTCTTTATTTGAGGTAGTTGGAAGAGTTTTTGTTTTAACCTTGTTACCTTCTTTCCTTTTATTTTCTTGAAATGCAGCACACTTTCACTTGCTTGCAGTTGCATAGAGACTCTGCTTCTTACTGTGTCCATTTAGAACATGATCATCTTACACACAAGATTTCACTCCCAGAACTATTATTGAACACACTTGGACTGTGGTGTTTGACTGAGCATAGAATTCTCTGGAAAATGTCACCTTTTAATTGATAAAAACTGGAGGTTTCACTCTCAAATATGGATACTTGCAGAGGTTCATGATTCAGCTCATAAGGTGTATTTGGAAAGAGCTTACCGATTATTAGGGTAAGGTCATTTTCAATGTCAGGGATGCAATGGCTCAGCAGTAAAAGATATTGAGCTTCTCAGCTGGGAAGTTTGAGACCTGAGTACTGCATGACGGGGTGAACTCCCATTCCTTGCTCCAGATCCTGCGCACCTAGAAGTTCGAAAGCATGCAAATGCAAGTAGATAAATAGGTACCACTTTCGTGGGAAGGTGCCTCAGTGCATAGTCATGCTGACCACATGACCACAGAAATAATAAGTTTCCATCTCTTATTTTAACAGATTAACAGAATTGGAAAGGAGCTTGTAGGTCATCTAACCCAACCCCACACTCAAGCAGGGGACCCTACACCATTCCTGACAGGTGGCAATCCAGTCTCTTATTAAAAGCTTACAGTGGTGAAGCTCCCACAACTTCTGAAGGCAATTTCTGTTCCATTGGTTGATTGTTCTCACTGTCAGAAAATTTCTCCTTATTTCTAGGTTGAATCTCTCCTTGTTCAGTTTCCATCCATTATTCCTTGTCTGCCTTCAGGTGCCTTGGAAAATAGCCTGACCCCTTCCTCTCTGTGGCAGCCCCTCAAATATTGGAAGACTGCTATCATGTCTCCCCTGGTCCTTCTCTTCACTAGACTAGCCAGGCCCAGTTCCTGCTCTTCTCTTTCCTTCCAGGTTTGTAATTTTCCAGCTTCCTCTTTTTATCATTAAAATAATTTAAAAACAAAGCTGTCGAGTTATAAAAGAAGTATTCAGACAAAGACTGAACAGTCTGATCTGAAAATCTGATAAAGATTTCTACATTCATAGAATTTAACATTATTGTCCAGTTACCTTCCTGCTATTCTTTGCTTCAGGATTCTGCTTTTTTTTTTAATACAAGAGAAAGCTTTTTTTTTTGCTTTGTCCTGCACTGCCCTTTGGTGTGAGAGACTTTGAAAATGTGCTTAATGTCAGGTTATTATGTCACTGAGATGCTGACAGAACATTTTACTGGAAAAGACTGTGAGCATCATTGCATAGGCTAGTTTATATGCAGATGCTGAATGTCATTTACTTGGAAAATGCAAAGGGGTAACGGACCAGTGAAGGTGAATAAGTTATCCCATCTGGTGGTAGTGGAAAAAGAAAGTGATTTATTTCCTTCCTTCCTTCCTTCCTTCCTTCCTTCCTTCCTTCCTTCCTTCCTTCCTTCCTTCCTTCCTTCCTTCCTTCTTTCTTTCTTTCTTTCTTTCTTTCTTTCTTTCTTTCTTTCTTTCTTTGCAAACCAGAAGAGGAGCTATGGAAAGTACTCAGCACAAAGGACGATAGAGCTTTGAACAACATCTGTGAAGTCTAAACATAAGGTTTATAAATGCCTATTAAAATATTTTCCACAATTAGCTACTGTTTACCGCAAGGGGTGGATTTTGAAAGTCTGTTCTGAGGAATCTTCAGGGTTCTCCAAAATGTATCAATGGTTCTTTTCAGACAGATCTTTCTGTCATAACTGATCATCTTTTCTGTTCCCAAGACCAGGCTGGGTGTGTCTGTAGAGCACATGTTGTGTTTCAATTGTTATAAGGTAAAGGTAAAGGTTCCCCTTGCACATACATGCTAGTCGTTCCTGGCTCTAGAGGGTGGTGCTCATCTCCATTACAAAGCCGAAGATCCAGCGCTGTCTGAAGACGTCTCCATGGTCATGTGGCCAGCATGACTAAACATTGAAGGCACACGGAATGCTGCTACCTTTCCATCAAAGTGGTCCCTATTTTTCTACTTGCATTTTTACATGCTTTTGAACTGCTAGGTTGGAAGAAGCTGGAACAAGTAACAGGAGCTCACTCCATTATGCGGCGCTAGGGATTCGAGCCGCTGAACTGCCGACCTTTCTGATCAACCAGCTCAGTGTTTTAGCCACTGAGCCACCACGTCCCTTCTGAGTTTAAGGTTTATAAATGCCTATTAAAACATTCCCCACTATTAGCTACTGTTCACCTCAAGGGGTGGACTTTGAAAGTCTGCTCTGAGGAATCCTCAGGGTTCTCCAAAATGCACCAGTGGTTCTTTTCAGACACATTTTCTGTCATAATTGATCATCCTTCCTGTTCCTAAGACCAGGCTGGGCATGTTTGTAGAGCACATGTTGTGTTTTCAATTGTTGGAGTTATTTTTTAATCCAGAGCTGTAGGAGATGACCAGGCTGAGTCTGAGGGAGGGGACAAACATGTCATCAGTCATGAGTTCCTTCGTGCCCCACAAAGATCTTAAGTCCAGCCCACACTGAATTCCTTCTATTCTTAATTCCCGCTAATTTCCCTTGACTCTTTATAGTTCAGATTCTCGTAGAGAATTAAAGCTCACAATAAATCATTATACAGAGTTGAACTACTTGGACTTCCTGATTTCCCTGGTGCTTGACAAAATCATTTTGTTTTACTGTCTATTTTTAACTTGTTTTAATTGCACATTTGTGGCACAAATTATTCTATTATTCTGTTATCCTACTTCAGGCACAATTAGGTGAATATTCAGTTTTCCAGGGAAGGCTCTAAAGCTGGAAAGGTAGAAGGAAAGAGAACAAAAGGGTGACCAACAGCAAAACAGTTGGATTCAGTTATACTGGGGGGGTGAGTATGCCATTGGAAGACTTGAAAGAACAGGTTATTACGGAGCAAATGTAGTTAAATGATCACTAGGAGTTGAAAGTAACTTGATCTCACGTACTCAATCTTCTTTTGTGTAAGCTACCCAGAACCTTTTGGAGTGGGCAGCAATAATAAATTAAAATAATAATCAGTAAGATTTCATTAGTTATTTACATTGCCAGCATGCAACGACATACCAAAATTATAGGGGTCTGAAAACATCCTCTGAATTGAATTATTATTTTGGGGGAAAAACAATGCCATAATATCTATCTGTTTTTCTGGGGAAATCTGGTTGGCAAAGGTATAGCAATAGCAACAGCACTTAGACTTATATACCGCTTTATAGTGCTTTCCAGCACTCTCTAAGCAGTTTACAGAATCATTATCTTGTTCCCAACAGTCTGGGACCTTCTAACCTTGAAAGGATAGAAGGCTGAGTCAACCTTGAGCCAATAAGGATTGAACTCCTGACAGTGAACTGAATTACCCTGCAATGCTGCATTCTAACCACTGCACCATCACGGCTCTTGCTGCTTGCTTTCAAAATGGCCAAAAGAATCTTTCAGGAGTTCTGCCCCTTTCGTGAATGTGCATGATTTCATTGTGTACATGCAAAGGAGCAGAGCGTTGCAATAGTTTCCTCTGCCCTCCCCTTATAAATATCACTATTTGGACACCTTGGACAAGGTGTGGCTGGACTTCCACTAAATCCAAATGGGTAATTGTAATTGTTCCATGCTTAAAAGTGTCAAATCACCTGGAGTTATGGGCAGGGAGTCCAAAAAGTCAAGATGGCAGCTATGATTGGGTTAAAAAGGGGGTGGGTATTCAATTATGTAGATAGGGCAGCCATGACTGTATGATTGAAGCCTCCTCATTTCCTGGATGAATTGGTTGGCTGATGGGTTTTGCCTATTTCTATAGTTTCTGTAAATTTCCATTCTATGATGGTTATGAAGCCTTATTCAGGAATGTTTCCATCACATTCGGAATGCTCCAGCAACAATGAGGTTAGCTGGGCAATAACAGAATAACACAGTTTGAAGGGACATTGGAAGGCTTCTAGTCCAACCCCTGTTCAAGCAGGAGATCCTATCCCATTTCAGACAAAAGGCTGTCCAACCTCCAGTGATGAAGCACCCACAACTTCTGAAGGCAAGCCATTCCACTGGTTAATTGTTCTCACTGTTAGGAAATTTCTCCTTAGTTTCAGTTTTTGTCTCCTTCTTTAGTTTCCATTCATTGCTTCTTGTCTTGACTTCTGGTGCTTTGGAAAATAGGTTGATCCCCTCTTCTCTGTGGTAGCTCCTCAGATATTGGAACACCACTATCATGTCACCCCTAGTCCTTCTTTTCACTAGACTAGACAAACCCAATTCCTGCAACTGTTCTTCATATGTTTTAGCCACCAGTTCCCTAATCAATTTTGTTGCTCTTCTTTGTACGCTTTTCAGATTCTCAACATCTTTTTTATATTGTGGTGGCTCAGGCTGTAAATGCCTGCTCTTAAGATCCAGCTGTCTACAATTACTGTAGGCTCGAATCCCACCAGGCTCAAGGTTGACTCAGCCTTCCATCCTTTTGGGGTAGGTAAATTGAGGACCCAAGTTTGTTGGGGGCAATAAGCTGACCTTGTAAAAATGCCACTTAGTAATAAGCAGGCATATACAATGGAATGAAGGCTATTGCTGAGCACACTGGGTTGTATCCCAAAAATTGTAAGCCACCCTGAGTCTTCGGAGAAGGGCGGGATATAAATGTAATTAAAAAAAAAAACTGGATGCAATATTTTAAGTGTGGTCTTACTAAGGCTTTATAAAGGGGTACTAATACTTCATGGGATCTTGATTCTATCCCTCTCTTAATGCCGCCTATACCAATCTTGAGTGACACCTATCATTTATTTCCCATATTACATGTTTGAAATGTTTGCATCCTGTTTTGTCTCCTTCCTTTAGAATCAACAATGCTGTTTGCCCGCTCCTTCCAATAATCAAACAGATGAGATTAATCTCTCAGTAATCAAACAGATGAGATTAATCTTTTGGTAACTAATTTAGAATTAGACACATGCCCCATGGTAAGCAGGAGCAATCATAAACTAATGAGCTGGCTTCAAAAAGTGCCAAAGTGAAACTAAACAAATATGAATTCTGGGTTAATTAGAGATTGCAAAGAAAGATGGAGATACATTTCCATTGTTAACTACAGAGAACAAGTTATTCTTTTTAGGGAGATGAACATAGTGTGGCCAAATGTCTTCATTCTGGCTCAGAAAAAATGGAAACAGCAGCCCAACACTTCTGGAAAACACCAAAGTTGGAGAAGGCTAATTTAAAAGCACTTAACACCGCATGTGTTTACTTTTGCCATTGAAATCAATCAATTGAAAATATTGGTCTTTGAGCAGATCATCTGCTATGATTCAAAGGGATGTCTTTGTTTATTGAATTCCTATTTCAGCTGGAATGTCTAATCAATGTATTGGTGGCCCAATTAATCAAATGCATTAGAATATGTCAGGAATGAAGTGAAGTCGAAGCTTCTATGCACTCACCTCCAATTCCCTTCCCATTTCTCCTCCCTTCCTCCTTCCTTTCTTCCTTGTTTTTTCTACATCTGTGTAAGGTCTTTGGAGTGGAGAACCATAAAGATGGACCATCCAGAATTCACAGCATCCTCAACCACTGAAAAACATTTTTAGATGCCCATCAAAAGGCATCTATTACCACCTAACATACTATATAGTGTTTAAATAAGCTGTCTTATATTTTTAGCTCCCAACATACAGGTCTTAAAAAACATTTTATTAAGTGCCTACATCAAAGTCTTCCAAGAGATTTACATCTTATTAGGTCACCAGGTTTAGAAAATAGTGCTAGGTCTTACTTTAGGTTGTCTTCACGTAGTCCTAGATCAAAATTGGGACTGGCAAACCCATCCCTAAGATATATGGTCATTAGGTGAAAGACCAAGAGCCATGTTGGCACAGTGGTTAGTATGCAGTATTGCAGGCAGTCTGACTGCTCATTGCCAGCAGTTCGATCCTCACCAGCTCAAGGTTGACTCAGCCTTCCATCCTTCCGAGGTGGGTAAAGTGAGGACCCAGATTGTTGGAGTCAATATGTTGACTTTGTAAATTGGTGAGAGAGTGCTGTAAAGCACTATGAAGCAGTATGTAAGTTTAAGTGCTATTGTCTTTGGTATTGGTATACAGTCATTAGATGAAAGACCATTTGACCTATGATGTCCGTTTCATTGTGGTTATTAAGGAAATCACCTGTGGTCATTAAGTATGAGATCAGGTGACCATTTCCCCATGGATTTTGCTTGTTGGAAACTGGCTATGAAGGTTGGAAAGTGGCAATCATGTGACCATGGGACACTGTGACAGTCATAGGTTCGAGGTGCAGTTTATTTATTTATTTGTGTGTCAAAAGCTTACAATACAACAGAAACAAGAATAAACATAAATTTAAATACAAGAAATAATTGGGGACAATAGGACAGGGATGGTAGGCACGATTGTGCACTTATGCATGCCCCTTACAGACCTCTTAGGAATGGGGTGAGGTCAATAGAGGTTAATGTAGTTGTAAAACTACATTTGCAGTGTTCTTTAAGCAGTCACTAAACAGGGTAGTCGTTAATCAAGTATGATCTCAAAGATCATACATTTAACCAGGTGACAGACAGTGATAGAAATGTGGGCTATAAACTCTAAAATTGAGCTAACTGATCTAGTAAATTAATCCTGAAGAGGTAGGAATTAGCCCCCCCCCCCCAAGTTCTAGTGGAATTAACTTTTGTCTAGTTAAACTAACTCAATCCAGATCGTGAATCCTGAATACCAGTGAGTTAACTGTCCCTTTTAAACATCTAAAACTGAGGTAAAGTCCAAGGCATCTAATTGTTATGGCTCTTTTGGTTTCTATCCCTGTGGCCTCAAGGGAAATGAATGAGTGACAGGAATGGGGCTGAGGGGGTCTCTTTGCAAGCTGACTGATCATGTCATGACTTTGAAAGAAAGAAAAAAAAACTTTATGAGGGAAGCAATGCCTCAGGAAACACGGAAAGAAGCTTTTTGAAGCTTTCCCCGTTTCTTTCAGTTGACAGGGATAGAAAAATGGCTGCTGGTTAAACTGATCACATCACCTCAAACCACACATTGCTGACCTGCAGCGGTAAGTCAGAAGAACAAGGGGTGGAGAGCGACTGGATCTGGTGGTGCCAACAGGAACGAAGAATTGCTCCTAATCGTCTCAAAGGGGCTTCCCCCCCACCCTCTTTCCAAAGGCAACTGGACTTTTTTTTTAATTTGAGGAAGAAGAGGGACACATTTTGCTTCCTATCCAAGAACCTTCATTATTTATAACTGATGAATTATAACCAGGGCTGGGCTGCTGGGGGTTCGCAGGGGTTCAGGAGAGCCCCTAGCTAAGATTCTGTGCAGTTTGGAGAACCCCCAAATCCCAATCCTGGCTGACCCCTCCCCTCCCACCCTTCCCCTCCCAGGAATCCCCATGCAGCCCGTTTTGGATGCAGGTAAGTGCAGGACGGAGGCTCAGGGAAGGCAAAAAACGGGGCTTCTGGAAATTCAGGAAGGCTGGAAATGGGCCTGTTTCTCGCTTCCAGAGAGCTTCCAGAGCCTGGGGTGGCTGTTTTCGCCCTCCCGGAGGCTTGAGGAAAGCCTCTGGAACCCTGGGGGGCAAAAACATCCCCCCCCCACTGTGGTACAGGAGGCCAACTAGGCCAAGGCCACCGTGGCCACCTCTACCCAGCAACCAGGCAGAGAACCCTTTGCTAAAATTTTTGGAGCCCACCCCTGATTATAACTGATAATGCTTCTTGAGTCAGAAGCAAGAATGTTTTTCTCTTCTTCTTCAAATAATAAACAGTCCAGTTGCCTTTGGAAAGAAAAAAAAAGCACCTTTGAGGCAACAATGACCTAGATTACTGATAATCTCCATGGACAATTTATTAAGCTCTGAAATTATCTTCTTATTGAATCTCATCCTGTCCTCTGAGGTAGCAACATATCTTCTCCATCTTCTGAATTCTGAAATGCTCTTCTGGAATTTGAGGATTATTGTTGGGTCTTACTTTTCATCTTCTTCTTTCTCAGGTAATTCAGTGATGCTAAAAAGACAACTGTAGAGATTCTCAAGTCATCCAGGTCGTGATTGTCCCAAAGGTTCTTTTTTCAGGAGGCAACTGGACTTTCTTGTTTTTTTTTCTTCTGAAGACGTTTCGCTTCTCATGCAAGAAGCTTCTTCAGCTCTGACCTCTGATGATCAGAGCTGAAGAAGCTTCTTGGATGACAAGCGAAACGTCTTCAAAAAAAAACCAAGAAACCCCAGTTGCCTCCTGAAAAAGCACCTTTGGGACTAAAAAGCCACCTCTTGTATTTCCATTCTTTTTGGTTATTGCAAGAATTAAAACTGAACACAGTTCAATTCTAAGAGCTGTTTTCTTCTTCCCTCCTCATCAGCCTTTCTTTTTATAGCATGTCTTTTAGATAAGTCCTACTGTAAGAACTGTTGCTTAGAACTTTGTTTTAATTGATGAATTAATTAATTAATTCTTTATTGGCCAAGCGTGATTGGACACACAAGGAATTTGTCTTGGTGCATATGCTATCAGTGTACATAAAGAGAAAAGATACATTCATCAAGAATCATAAGGTACAACACTTAATATAGTCATAGGGTACAAATAAGCAATCAAATCATACTAGGAAACAGTCAATAATAATAATAATAATAATAATTTATTTGACTTGTATGCCGCCCTTCTCCCTAAGGACTCAGGGCGGCTAACAATAAAACAGCAAATATTTACATAGAATTTACCTAAAAACAAATTAAATCTAAACAAGTCGAAACAAACAATAAAACATTAAAACCTTAAAATTAAAACAATTAAAAATCCCCACCCGGGTCATTCCAGACCAGCCTGTTGAAACAACCAAGTCAATATAAATCATAAGGATACAAGCAGGGAATTATTTGTTTATCACAGTGATGGCATTTGGGAAAAAACTATTCTTGTATCTAGTTATTCTGGGGTGCAGTGCTTTATAGTGTCATTTTGAGGGTAGGAGTTGAAACAATTTAATTTCAGGATGTGAGGGGTCTGTAAATATTTTCACAGCCCTCTTTTTGACTTGTATAGTATACAGGTCCTCGATGGAAGGCAGGTTGGTAGTAATTGTTTTTTCTGCAGTCCTAATCACTCTCTGAAGTCTGTTTCTATCTTGTTGGGTTTCAGAACCAAACTAAACAGTTATAGAGGTGCAGATGACAGACTCAATCATTCCTCTGTAGAACTGAATCAGCAGCTCCTTGGGCAGTTTGAGCTTTCTGAGTTGGCACAGAAAGAACATTCTTTGTTGTGCCTTTGTGATGATGTTTTTGATGTCAGGTGTCCATTTTAGGTCTTGAGATATGATGGAAGCTAGAAATCTGAAGGTCTCTACTGTTGATACTGTGTTGTCTAGTATTGTAAGAGGTCATAGTATGGGAGGGTTTCTCCTAAATCTACCACCATTTTTATGGTTTTGTGTTCAGTTCCAGATTGTGAAATGCTCTCTAATTGATCCTATACAGAGAACCGGAGCAGGCTAAGCTTAAAATATTGCACTATAATCAGTGAACCTAGGTTTAAAATCTACCCTCAGCCTCCAAACCTATCTGGATAAATTTGGGCTAATTGTTCTTTCTAAGCTTAACCTATTGAATGTGAGGTTATGGAAAAATTGAAGGAGACTGTTTCTGAAAGAAAGAAGAAAAAAGGTATAAATCTGAAACATACACAAATATCCAAGGCCATCTGACATAGAATTAAACATGTTTTTAATACATTTGTGATAGATAAAGTATATCCAGTTCTTGTAACTTCTCTTTCAGATCTTACACTAACTTATAATTCGGTATATTTTTCTGTAATGTAATGCAGACATCATGCAGGTTTTTACAAGCAGGGTTCAGTTTCTTTTAGGGGGCCCTTGGCTGCTATAGCATTATGCCTTCTTGCTTACACAAAGGTCACCAGAAGTCAATGAGCATTCCAGATGTGGCAGGATCTTACAAATGACGGTGGCATACAATTTCCAGCACCCTTCTGCAAACATGCTGGGGGAGTAATGGTGCACTCTGTTTAGCTGTGAAATTGTACGTTTTGATATATTCCTGTCATCAAACAGGAACTGTTAATGACAGACATGATGAAAGACACCCATGCATGACGTCTGGAAACAATTTCCCATTGTCAGGGAGAAGTGACTGAACTGAAATGACATAACATGAACATTGCAACACTGAATGATCGTGAAGTAGATGTGCGTGAAAGGGAATATGGTAAGAGATAGCCAGGTAGTAACCTAATAAGGTGTAACTTTATAAAGCTCCCGATTACATAGAGACCTCCTGTAAGAAAGAACTTCCTCTGCAGTTAGATTGTTATTATTATTATTATCATCTATATATACATATATCTTTGACATACCTTACACTCCTTTTTTTTCTCACAACCACTCTATGAGGTGGGTTTGGCTGAGTTTGACTGGCCCAAAGTCACTTACCTGGCTTTCAGGTCTAAGGGAAAACTATAACTCACTGTCTCTAGGTGTCAGACCTGTCCCAACTTGGACGTTTAGGAATGAAAGACCCTCGATTTCATTGCCTTGAAGTGAAAGGTTCATTTTACTAAAGTCAAGCAATTACAGCAAAAGTAGCAATAGCACTTAGACTTATATACTGCTTCATAGTGCTTTATAGTCCTCTCTAAATAGTTTACAGAGTCAGCATATTGCCCCCAACAATCTGGGTCCTTATTTTACTAACCTCAGAAGGATGGAAGGCTGAGTCAATTTTGAGCCAATGAGAATAGAACTGCTAGCAGTTGGAGAGTTAGCCTGCAATACTGTGTTCTAACCACTGTACCACCAAATAAAGCTGGATCTGAGTATTCCTGTGCAAAGTTTACAGTTTTCCATTTCCCCTGCTCCTTCCTCCATGACCAGTCCATCAATTATTCAGTAGTATTTGTGTTTAATGTTTGGTGTACTTTCCCATTCTGTTCTCAGGCCATATATCCTTGGCGGCCAGTTTAGTCTGGCTATGGTCCCTATCGGCCCATCTTCCCCCCTCATTTTATGCATTCCCATGCCTGACCTTTGTTTCCCCAAATGTCTCCCCCCATCCTCTATGCCAGGATGCCAAAGAAGCAAAGAAGTTGAAGATGGCAGGCCTGACACCTGGTTTCTCAGCCAATACCTTAATCATTACTCTAAACTAGCTCATTATAGAGAGTCCTTGATTTGCAGCCATTCATTGAGTGACCATCTGAAATTACAATGTCACTGAAAAAAAGTCACTTATGAATGTCGATGAAAATTCTCAGTCATCAGTTATTGCCTAGAAGTTGAGTCATGGCAACAAGCTTCAGTTTGCAGGCTTCAGTCTGCAGATGGAAGGAACTACTTGGATAAGCAGCAAGCCAAAAAGAAAAAGAAGTCCAGTTGTCAAGACTCAACTTCTATGTCACTTATGACAGGTTTTTACACTTATGACTGTTGCAGCATTCCCATGATCATGACAGTTACACTATTCTAGGGTCATGTGATCACCATTTGTGACCTTCCCAGGTGGCTTTTCTCAAGCAAAGTCAAAGAGGGAAGTTGAATTCATTTAATGACCAAGCAATTGATCTAATAACCACAGAGACTCGTTAACCCATAATGACAAAATCATCATAAAATTGAGAGTAACTCACTTAACAACTGCCTTGCTTAGAAATGAAAATTTGGGTTTGTGGTCATACTACAAGTCAAAGGCTACCTGTTATTATAAAGGTATTCATTAATGCAGCTATGGAATAGGGAGATAAATATTTGCTTTCATCTTATATTCTTTTAGTGCACAATAGTATCTCCAATCCTTGTATGCAATCATATACCATACAGTGCTACCTTGATATCCAACTGCTTTGAAACTCATTAAATTTGGTACTCAAAGCATTTTGATGCAAAAATTTTGTCCTAGTACTCATTGTTTGTTTGGTACTCAACACATAAACTTAAACTTGTCGGTGTTCAACACCCACTGCCTTGTGGCTCATTATATTATTTCTTGTGGGAAAAAATAATTTGGTAATCATCATTTTGGTATTCATCACACCTCCTGGAACCAATTAGTGATGAGTGTCTAAGTACCATTGTGCAATGTTCTTTCCTATTCTACCCCACCCATCTCCCAACTAAAATATTAAATATACTTTAGGAACTTGAATGTTCAAAGCCCATACCCCTTGTTATGCAGCAAATTAATGGCAATGGAAGAAAAAGCTCACCTTTATTATTCAGTGGAATTTTCTCTTAATGAATTGTCAGAGCTTTCATTTATCAAACTGAATTTCATGCTATTGTTGATTCTGCTGGATGCCCTTATCAGCTTATGTTTATGTTTGCTCATATTCTCCCCAACTGCAATGAGATTCATAAAAATAGATACAATAAAAGAGGATAATGAAGATAGACTGATGATAGATAGATAGATAGATAGATAGATAGATAGATAGATAGATAAGAGATAATACATGGATACACAGATAGGTAGCGCGATGGATGGATGGAGATAGATAGATAGAGCCGTGGTGGCGCAGTGGTTAGAATGCAGTACTGCAGTCTACTTCTACTGATCACCAGCTGCCAGGAGTTTGGTAGTTCAAATCTCACCAGCTCAGTGTTGACTCAGCCTTCTGTCCTTCTGAGGTCAGTAAAATGAGGACCCAGATTTTGGGGAGCAATATGCTGATTCTGTAAACCACTTAGAGAGGGCTGGGAAGCACTGTGAAGTGGTATATAAGTCTAAGTGCTATTGTGATAGATGAGAGAGAGAGAGAGAGAGATAGATAGATAGATAGATAGATAGATAGATAGATAGATAGATAGATAGATGAGAGAGTTAGACAATGAGACAACAGATGCACTTCCACATCATCAGTGACTTTTGTTCTTTGAATTCCAGTACATGCAAGGCCAAATAGCCAAATGCGGTGCTATCCATCCTCTGGATTCATATAAGAAGAGAATTATGATCTCCTGCAGAACTGTAGCAATTCCCAAATCCAAGAGGCCCTCTTTCTGTTTCTCTTTATTGCCATAAAACTGTTAAATTCCAAACAAAGAGGCCTCCAGTGCCTGAATTAGAGCAAATTATGGAAGTCTTAAAACATGTTTTGATTCATTGTCCTTGGGTCCCTTCACCTGAGAACCTGGACCCCAATTATTTTCTTATTGTGCTTTCTGGAAGAAAAAGCTCAGAAAGCAGTGCTTTTTGCTTTTTTTTTTTTTTAAAAAGACCTCTGATTTCCTCAAGGAGTTCATTCTCACAGTATCTTGCCATTTCTTTAAAGATATAATGAAGGCACTTGGATCAAGGCCCAAATTACAGGATGTAGGCAGCAGGGGAGTCAATGAGATCCCTAGATAGCCCAGAGAAAGAACTTTATGGTTAATTTGGACCTTGAAAGCAAAGGGGCACTCAGAGCTATGACTAGAAAAGCAACTGAACAGGTCTCCACTTCCTTTCTCTGCAGCTACATTTTACAATAGCTGAGCTTTTGCACTGACTTTCATTGGAGCTGCATTCGAGTCAGCTTAAGCATTCGGAATCTGAGATGAATGACAAGAGGGCATTATATTAGAGACGTGGTGGTGCAGTGGTTAGCTTGCAGTACTGCAGGCTACTTTTGCTGGCTGCCGGCTGCCTGCAATTTGGCAGTTCAAATCTCACTAGGCTCAAGGTTGATTCAGCCTTCCAACCTTCCAAAGTGGGTAAAATGAGGACCCAGACTGTTGGGGGCAATAGGCTGATGCTGTAAACCACTTAGAGATGGCTGTAAAACACTGTGAAGTGGTATATAAGTCTAAGTGCTTTTGCTATCTTCCTCCCTGCTCTGCCCCACATTCTTTATGAAAGACATTTAAACTATCCATTGGATCTTCTCAGCTGGGGGCAGAAAAACATGAGTGTTGCTCCTAAAACATTTCATGATTTTTTTTACCCACCAGCTCTCATTCATTTCAGTGAATTTATTATTTTGTTTTGGTTTTTTTAGATATATAATTGTATTAAGAACAACGTATTATTAGTACTCATTGATTATGATAGTAAATCTAATTCAAGCTAAACTTAAAGAAAGAGAAGTCAAAAAAAGATGCAAGGAAAGAGAGAGAACAATAGATTGGAATGGAATGGAGTGGAGTGGAATAGAATAGAATAGAATAGAATAGAATAGAATAGAATAGAATAGAATAGAATAGAAGGCATGAAGCCAACTGTGTGGCCTTGCCAGTCACATACTCTCAGCCCTAAAAGCAGGCAATGGCAAGTCTGTCTGTCTGTCTGTCTGACTGACTGACTTACTTATTTATTTACTTACTGTACTTACTATACTCACTGTGCTTACTTACTTACTTATTCAAATTTATTTTCTGCCCATTTTGTGTGTAGTAGAGTAGAATAGAATAATAACTTTATTGTCACTTTGAATGTACACTAATGGGCATACATTAAAATGAAATTTTGTTGCATACAACTCTCAAAGGGTCACCACGTCCAATATACACTACGTAACCATGACAGAATAAATAAATAAATACAAAATTATGCATATACATACGTATATGACACAGAGAAACAACACAGATGTATACATGTACATGGCAAGAAAAACGAATATGCGAGATTACCAGAGAGAACAAAGCTGTTGCAGAATCTGGTAGTTCTGCTAGAAATACTTCAAAACCTCCTCGCGGAGGAGATTAAAAAAAAAAAGACTATAATAAACAGAAAAGAAATATATAAAGAAGTCTATCACAAAAATATAATTTAGTGACTCCTTCCAGGGTTACAAGTAATTATCTCTTCTTTCCATACCCCATCTTTGATCTACAGACAAATCCATAAAACATTATTTGTTTTTTTTCAGTCTTGGCACCAACAGAAAGTCTATAAAAGGTTGCCAGACTTAACAACATATCTTGTTTTTGTTGTTTGTTTAGTCGCTAAGTCGTGTCTGACTCTTTGCAGCCCCATGGACCATAGCACATCAGTGTTATGTATGTAGGTTTGAATGTTATTGGTTTATTTGAACTGTTCTTGTAAAATGTCAAATGGTATTGGTTTAAATAGTGCGGGAAGAAACCCTGCACTCCCATTGGCTGGCAGCTATGGCTGCAGGCTTAGCAAGCCAGGACGGGTCCATTCGAGCTGTAGTCACTAATAAAGTCTTTGCTGGAACTCCTCGCGTCTGACTCTTCATGCAAACTTAACAATCAGCCCCCTCCATCCTTTACTATCTCCCAAAGTTTGTCCAAATTCATTTTCATGGCATTAAAGAGACACTAACCCTCATCCTCTCTTGTTCTTGTTTCCTTTTGCCTTCCATCTTTCCCAATATTAGGGTCTTCTCCAAGGATTCCTCTGTTCTCTTTTGCTGGCCAAAGTATTTGAGCTTCAGCTTCAGTATCTGTCCTTCCAAAGAACAGTCAGAGTTGATTTCCTTTCAGATTGACTGAGTGGATCTCCTTGAAGTACAAGCAGTGGTGGGTTTCAAAACATTTTCCTATCATTTTGAAGAGTTCGCCTTGTGCGCACATGTGCAGGGCTCAAACACCACCCTGTCAGCGTTCCAGCAAACCTCCACTCCAACCAATAACTCTGAGACAGACATCTTCTCAAAAGTTCTTTTTATTCTGGATAGTAAACTGGCACAACTGGGGAATCCTGAATCTGAAAGCTCTGGGCTTCCTTGCAATAAGTAAAAACTACAAATCCATCCCCTGCACCCATCATCACATCACATGCCCCAATCACTATCCGTCCCAACTTCAGATGTCTGCTCAACCAGGTGCAGAAATAACATGACCTTGAATTAGAAAAAGAATGTTATTATGTCTAACTACATACACTCCAAGAAGTTCCCCCTCCCACTTCCCCAGGCTCAAAATGTGGCAATGTGGGAACATCGGGTCTCAATATGGCATCCAAAACTGACATGCCTTTTGTATCAATGTTGGTGAGCTGTGCAGGTGGGCCTAATGCATGCACGCCAAACATGCACATTGTGTATGCATGCACAGGGCTCAGAGACCACCCTCTGCATCAACGCTGGTGACCTGTGCTGTTTTTCAGCTCAGCTGCGGTGCGGCAATCCACTCTGCTGCGTGAATCAGTTGAGCTAATAAACAACAGAATATAGGAGAGGTGAGAGGTAAGAGAGGGGGGCAAGTGGGCGGGGCCAGCCAGAGTTGGTATTTGATGGTTCTCCAAACCAGTCAAAATTTTCACTACCAGTCCACCAGAATTGGTCCGAACTGGCTGAATACCAACCTCTGAGTCCAAGGGACTCTCAAGAATCTTCTCCAACACCACAGTTTGAAAGCATTGATTTTTTTGACACTCAGCCTTCCTATGATCCAACTCTCACAACCATACATTTGTAGAAAGTTAGCATCCACCCCGCCCCTGGAAGAATTAAATATTTTTAGAAATATTAAGAAGGCAGAATATTATATTTCCCAGATGAAAAATGGAGAAACATGCTCTTGGAAAGCAGACCCCACCTTTCTTAATAGCCCTCAGCAGATGCCAGCACTTAAGAGACAGAGATAGCTAGCTCTGTTCATAGGCAAAAATTCCCTGCAGCAAGGTCTGAACAAAGATAGGATTAGCCCTCAGCCATAATAGGAACTGCCCAAACCCTTTCAGAACACAAGCTCCTTCATTGCATCATCTCAGTTGCACCATCCCCCCAGCAAACTTCAACCAAACCTGGGAGACAACCTACAAAGCTGGCTATGACCCCTACAACAGCCAATAGAATACATGTTCTTGCACAGGAACAGGAAGCTCAAGTTCAAAGCCCAAGAGAAGATATAAATATCCCCTCACTCTCAACTCCATGTGGTCAGTTACCCAGTATCGCACATGTTTGGTGGTTCTGTTCACCATTAAACCCTCTTTCCAATCAGCCTCCATATTTCCAGTGTCTTTCTCCTGGCTTGGAATGGGACCAGATGGATATTTCTTCCAACACATTACTAGAGGGGAAACTATAGCTCTCACTCCAGATGCTACCAGATTCCCTCTGATTTTGGGCAGGGGAAAAGAAATTCTGAGCATCACAGATCAACTCCAGCACACTTGATACCAGTTTAAGAGATCACAACCACAACAGTTGCCTTTTTGTATCTGTTATCTGAGATACTTGCTTTGTTTTGCCTAATGATAGGGCAATTGTGAGCTCCCCATGTGTGTTCAGCATTTATTTGTAGATAACCTAGTTACAGATACGATAAAGACATGGGTGAACAGTATGAAGTCTTCTTTCACGAGAAAGTCAAAGCTTGCTCAGTAGTGGACAATTGAATTTCCACTGTCCCTCATTGCAGAGCTTTGAGGCTTCCTTACTATCCCCACATCCATTTTATCACAATAAGCTTTTTAAGCTGTATTAATACTTTCCATTCAATGGCAATTTTCAAGAATGGTTTGCAAGTCAAATAGCCTCTCATGGAAAGGAGTCCTGACAACTGATTGATGTCCATCAACCTGGGAGGAATCTTTTTGTGGTGCTGAATGAGGCCCAAGAGAGCTTTTATTTGAAAGGGGGGGGAATCCATATGTGAAACTCCCCCTCTCAACATTTTAAATTGTTTTTCCTATTTCATGGAATCCCATTGATCCTTGACATTTTTATCTTAAGTAATCTTTTAAAAGTCTATTGCCATTTAAGGTTGATATATGTTTTGGGACTGGTTTTCGAAGCAGGGTTTTTCCTTCTGCTTTTATGTTTTTCTATTCTTGTTTTTATAGAACCATAAATCATAGAACTGGAAAGGGCCACTGAGGTCCTCAAATTCAACTTTTTCCTCAGTGATAGAATTCATATTTATTTATTTATTGCCCGACTTCATTATTTCTTTTATAAACAATTCAAGGTGGCATACATATCCAACATACCTTCCTCCTCCTATTTTCCTCACAGCAACCCAGTGAGGCAAGAGGGACTGGCTGGCCCAAAGTCACCCAGAGGCTTTCATAGCTAAAGCAGAACTAGAACTCACAGGCTCCTGGTGATTGGTCCAAACTCACCCAGTGGCTTTCGTGGCCAAGGCAGGAGTAGAACTCAAAGACCTTTGGTGATTGGTCCAAAGCCACCCAGCTGGCTTTCACACCAAAGGTGAAAGTAGAACTCACAATCTATAGCCTGGTGCCTCAACCACTAGACCAAACTGGATCTCTATCTTCAAGTGTTCTTGAGTGGTGGATGTCCAGACTCAGCTTTAAAAATATCTAAGGAAAGGTACCAATTCATTGCTAGATAACCAGGGGTGGGATCCAATCAGTGTAACTACTGGTTTGGTGATTTTATGCTGTGCACGCATGTACATCATCATCAGCTAGCTGCCTGGACAGCTGAGCAGCGCTGTGCGCAGCATTTGAAAAAGTACTTTTTTCCTGCTTTTTCAACCACAGCTGTGTCACGCACATATATATGTATATGTATATGTATGTGTATATATATATCAGGTAAGAGCCCGGGCGGGTGGGTGCGTGGGCCAAAACAGCAGCAGACATAGAACTGGTTCTATGTATGCTCTCTGTCTGCTGCTCTTCAGAGCTACCAGTTCTACAGAGGTGGACAGAACTGGTAGAATCCCACCCCTGTAGATAACTCGTTCCACTGCTGAACTGTTCCCCCCAGGGAGGGCAGATTGAAGTCCCCCAGGACTATAAGGCCCGGGAACTCCACCGCCACCCCTGAGAGGACATCGAGGAGCCCAGGCAGGGCTGCTGTCACACAGCTGGGGGAAAGGTATGTGAGCAGCAAGCCCACCTGACCATTAGGCCCCCACCTCAGGAGGAGGGTCTCACTCCCGCCTATCTCTGGGACCATGACCTTCCTTGGAAACAAGTTCTCCTGGATAACCACAGCCACCCCACCACCCCTTCCCTGGGCCCATGGCCGGTGCAAAACCCGGAAGCCTGGAGGGCACAACTCAACCAGAGGGACACCACCCTCTGGGCCCAACCAGGTCTCGGTGATGCAAGCCAGGTCCGCAGCCTCCTCCTCAATGATCTCATGGAGATAGATAGATAGATAGATAGATAGATAGATAGATAGATAGATAGATAGATGGGTAGGTGAATGGATGGGCAGGCAGGCAGGCAGCAGGTAAATAAATAGTTATCCATATGCTGGATTGTGTTTTGAGTGACTCCATAAGGGGACGCAAAGTGGCCTACCATTCCTTACCATGGCAAATGATACCACATTTTTAGATAAATGTATGCTTCCCCCTTCTGTCCTGTTTGTAAGTGTGTGGAATGAAGCTAATTGGCCACTGTGAGACACTGAATGCTAGGCTGAACCTGATCTAGCAAGGGCTTCCTCTTATCCTATTAAAAACTTACCTTTAGTAAAAAAAATGTCCCTAATGCTTGAAACATTAGGTTCTCTGCAGCTACCTAAAGAGTAATCATTTTCCGAACAAGATTTTTACAGGGCTCTCTTTAGCACGTTTTGTTGACAGGAAAGTTATGAGATTACAAGAATTCCAACAGCTGAACCATCTAGAACCCATATATCTCTATGAATGTTACACCATTTTAATTTCATTTTTCTAGGAGCCTTCCAAATATCCACCAAGGATCCTTTATAAGAACCAATTCTTACAGGCAAGAATGGGACTTTTTCTGATGTCTCATATGACTTTTTGATTTTTTTTTCTACATCATTCCTGGAAAATGAAGGAAGAAGAAATTCTCTGTTTCCATGAAGAGCCAATCTTAGTCCCAACTCACAGCATTTGATTCACATTCATTTATAAATTTATGAGGCCATTCTGCCACTTTATTGGTTTTATGTTCAGGGATCCAGTTTTGTGAATTGCTTGTATTTCTGAGGTGCCCCGTCAAGAAGCAACTTCTCTTTTCTCAGCATGCCATAAAACAGTGGTGGGTAACCTTTTTGGGCTCCTGTGCCAAAAATTGTGCACGCACTTGCACACTCGCACTTGCATGCCAGCACCCAGAAGGCAATGCACACCTCCCCACACCCCCTATGCATGCGCGCATAATCCCCGCCCACCCACGCTACCCCCTTACCTGCACTGCACCTCACAGCTGATTTTCAGCATCCCAAAAGCTTGAGGAAGGCTTCTGCAGGCTTTGCAGGCTGAAAAATAGCCCTGTTTCGTCACTTCCGGTATTTTTGGAAAAACAGAAAGTGATGAAACGGGGCTAGTTTTCGGCCTGCAAAGCCTGCAGAAGCCTTCCTCAAGCCTTTGGGAGGCCGAAAAAGGCCTCAAGCTGGCCAAAAATAAGCTGTGAGATGCACACATGCCCAGTGAGGTAAATTTGCCTGCAGCTTGCATGCTGGCACAAATGGCTCCGCATGCCACCTGTGGCACGCGTGTTCACCATCACAGCCATACAATTTAAGGTACTTCCATTATTTTATGATTGTGGAGCTGAACTGGCACTACTAATTGCTGGTAGTCTTACAACAACTTACAACAGTTTGTTTAGTGAATGTTCAAATTTACAACAGCCCAAAGAAAAGTGAGTTATGACCATTTTTCACACTTACGACCATTGCAGCAGCCCCATGATCCCATAATCAAAATTCAGTCACTTGGCAACTGACTCATACTTATGATGGTTGCAGTCTCCTGAGGTCATGTGATCAATTTTTGTGACCTTCTGACAAGCAAAGTCAATGGGGAAGCCAGATTAACTTAACAACCGCATTACTAACTTAACAACTGCAGTGATTCACTTAACCATTGTGGCAAGAGAGCTTGTAAAATGGGGCACAACTCACTTAACAGATGTCTCCCATAGCCACAGGAATCTTGGGTTCGGTTGTGGTCATAAGTCAAGGACTGTCTGTACAAACTTCCTGCCACCATCAGGCAGAAAAAAGAATACAAACCTTGTATAAGAATCATCAGTTCCAATATTTTTAAATGAATTGCATGATGAGGGGTGAACAACAATCAGCAACTCCAGTTTAAAAGAAGATGAGTTACAGTTGAATAAAACAGATCCGTGCCCTGTATACTCTCACTTCGGAGACAGATTTTTCAGCCTACACTATTATTCTCCAAACATACAATTTAAAACACCAGAGAATCGTCTGGATAATTTTGGGGCAAAGAAGCGTTAGACTTGGTCCATGAGATGAGCAAGGAATGACATCATCATTCCAGAGAGTCCTCAGAGAAAAAAATACCTTGGAATGTGCACAAGGGACACTTTTACAATACAGAAAAGGAGTTAATAATTATGATTTATTTTGGAAAGAGGAAGATTTCTGCGAATATGTGGCCTGCTGTAGTCCCCCTGGCTTCTAGCAGGATTTGAGGCAAAACCTCCCTAAGCATCAATCATTTCATCAATGGCCACTGAGAGAGGTACTGGTGATCCAAAGGAAGAACTTTTCAAAAGATATACAGTATTCAGACAATCCATCAAGGAGAGAAGCAACCTAGAACTAAGGAAGAATTTCGTGACAGTGAGAACAATGAATGAGTGGGATGATTTCCCTCTAGAAGTTGTGGGTGCTCCAAGCCTGGAGGTTTTTAAAAAGACTCTGGAGAGCCACTTGTCTGGAATGGTATAAGAACTGCTGCTTGAGTCTTTTATTCTGTTATTTGGACTTTATTGTATGAAAAACAACAACTGAGCCATTTATCTTTCTAGTCAACAGGAGCTCTAGGGTTTGATAGTTTGATACGTTTCTCCGTCCCGGGGTTTTACAGGCGCATTTACTCAGTTGTGTCCGAAAGATGCCTAACTTTGTGTTTCAATGCTTGCCCGTAAATCTAGCTGAAGTCAAACTAGATCTGCGATTATCTTAAATCAGACATTCTGCTTGCCACAGCAATGCAAAGCTGTGACTTGAAATGAGTTTCCCGGTAGACCTTTGTGGTGCTCTTGATTTTAATAATAAATTGCTCGTTCTGTTCGACGCAAAAAAAAAAAAAATCAAAGCAAAACCCACATTGCACTGAAATGTTAATCTAGCACAACTAATTATATATTACTTATGCAAGCCGTGCATTGCCAAGCAGCATTTCACCAACAGACCTTTGCGTGTATTGAAGCTGACACTGGAAATTCTTAAATATAGTGATAAATGGTTTCCCTTCACAAAACTGACATTGTTTTCTTTCTTATCCACCTAGCCGCTTTTTTGTGCCACACCATTTCTTTTTAATGCTTTAGATGCATGGCGGTTCAGACATATGTTTGAAAATCACTCTTCCATTTGGTTAATTTCAATATGCCATTTCTTTCCATCAATGTTTTCAGAGATTATTGGAAGATAAAAAGATTGTCTTTCCTAGCCTGCTGTTGACCATCAAAACATTCACAATGTCTTTGTTCCTCCAAAGAAATTTCCATAAATCTTAAGAGAATAAAAGACTGACAGAGTTGGAAGGGACCTTGGAACCCTACACTGTTTCAGATAATGGTTGTCCAATCTCTTCTTAAAAACTTCTGGTGATGGAGCTTCTGCAACTTCTGGAGGCAAGTCGTTCCACTGATTATTTGTTCTCACTGTCAGGAAATGTCTCCTTAGTTCTAAGTTGCTTCTCTCCTTGATTAGTTTCCACCCATCGCTTCTTGTCCTGCCCTCAGGTGCTTTGGAGAATAGCTTGACTCCCTCTTCTTTGTGTCAGCACCTGAGATATTGGAACACTGCTGTCAGGGGCCACCCTAATCATTCCTTTCATTGAACTTGACCTACCAAATTCCTGCAACACTTCTTCATATGTTTTAGAACATGTAACATATGATCTCAGAACATGCAAAGTTACATTCATACCAAATGTCAATCTTCTGCCAACCTGGAGCCATTGGGAGGCACTGGGAGTACAATTCTCAGAATTCCCAGCCAAAAGCAAAGTTCATTTGGTGCTCCTTGACATTTATTTTATTTATTTATTTGATTAGTCAATTGCTTACAAGATAATAGCTATAAGTATAAACATAGTTATAAATACATGGATACATATAAGAAAATAAAAGAAACAATAGGACAGGGATGGTAGGCACTTTGGTGCACTTATGCACACCCCCTACAGACCTGGTAGGAAAGGGGTGAGGTCAATAGTAGACAGTCTAAGGTTAAAGTTTTTGCGGTTTGGGGAAGAAACCACAGAATCAGGTAGAGTATTCCAGACATTGACCACTCTGTTGCTGAAGTCCTATTTCTTGCAATCAAGTTTGGTGCGGTTAACCTTGAGTTTGTATCTATTGTGTGCTCTTGTATTGTTATGGTTGAAACTGAAGTATTCATTGACAGGTAGGACATTGCAATGTATGATTTTATATACTATACTTAGATCGGACTGAAGACGGTGTAGTTCTAGGTTTTCTAAGTCTAGAACCTCAAGTCTGGTGGCATAAGGTATTCTGCAATGAGTAGAGGAGTGGAGAACTCTTCTTGTGAAATATTTCTGGACTTTCTCTACTGTGTTAATATCAGATACATAATGTGGGTTCCAGACTGGTGAACTGTATTTAAGTATTAGTCTAGCAAATGTTTTGTATGCTCTAGTTAGTAGTGTAATATTACTGGAGAAAAAGCTACGTAGAATTAGGTTAACAACTCTTAATGCCTTTTTGGCTATGTAGTTACAGTGGGCTCTAGCACTTTGATCATTAGAGATGAGTATTCCAAGGTCCTTGACAGAATTTGGATCATCA
This sequence comes from Naja naja, assembly GCA_009733165.1. NCBI lineage: Eukaryota > Metazoa > Chordata > Lepidosauria > Squamata > Elapidae > Naja > Naja naja. The sequence continues at coordinate 51,870,912 of CM019152.1, forward strand.
ACAAGGTCTCGACTATTCAGCTTGTATTTTATTTTCTGATTTTTTTTTGCCAGTATGTAAGACAGGGTATTTATTTGTTGAGATTTGAAGTTGCCATTTGCATGTACCTACTAGAGCTGAGAATTTGTTAGAAAAGGAGATAGCAACATGCTATACAAATGTAGTTGAGTTTAATGCACCCAAGAATCAGAAGAACAGAACAACAAAGAGTTGGAAGGGACCCTGGAGGCTTTCTAGTCCAACCCCCCCACTCAAGCAGGAGACCGTATACCATTCCAGAGAAATGGCTGTCCAATCTCTTGTTAAAAGCCTCCAATGTTGGAGCACCCACAACTTCTGCAGGTAACCCGTTACACTGTTTAATTGTTCTCACTATCAGGAAATGTCTCCTTAGTCCTAGATTATTCAAAGATGGATTTTTAATAGCTATGCATTAAAAGGTCTCTGCTTGAATGGATTGAGGTGCCTGATTCACTACATCCCATATTTATTCATTTCCTTTAAAAAAAATCAGTCATTCTATTCTGTTTCAGAAGAAACATGATAACAGAATAAAATATGGTAATTTGCCACTCATCTCCCCTGTTACTCACTTTACCTAGCAGGACACTTAAGCAGAAATTTAAAAATGTGAGTATTTGGATGAGTCTCAAATCACCTTCACCTGCATGTATGCTATTGCCTGGAGGTTGATGAGTCTATGATGCTGGAGTGTTATGATTTCTGGGGTTTTAAAGTGGTTGCATCAAAACAGCTCCAACTTGTTGGCTTCCTGTTCTGAGACATGTAGCACCAGCAGCTTTATGAAACTTGCAAAAAACTAGGACCAAAGTTCATAGGGCCTTTCCCTACAGTGAAAGTAATCAACCGTGTTACAGTATAACTTAAACTCCCTCACTTGTTAGGGAAAGCGCATTCAGCTTTCACAGCAGCTTGTTAAAGCTGATGGTAGACTCTTAGATCAGGCCGATAGATTAGGCAGCCCCAAAACCAATAGTGGTGCAAGGGGAAATGCATTATGAGGTAAAGAAAATCCTGGATTCTAAATTATGTAGGGGTCAGTTGCATTTCCTCCTGCAATGGAAGGGGTAGCTGTTCTCCGAAGCTACCTGGGTCAAGAGCTGGGATGTGAAGGCGGATAGATTGGTTAAACAATTCCATGACAAGTACCTCCAGAAACCCAAGGGATCTCCAGGGGAGGGAGAGGAGGTTAGATTGACTCTTGAGTAACCTCTTTTCCTTGCAGGAAGTCCTTTTCCATTAAGGAGGGCCGCCTGTCATCCCTGAAGCTGACCTGACTGAGGCCCTTTTGAGGCTTCAGTGTTGCCACACTGGAGCTGAGGCATGGGAGTGGGGAATAGAGATAGCTGGGGTTTTGTAGCCAAAACAAAATACTTTCTCCTGGGAACCAAGGACATTCCCACAGTTGGTCAGAGAGAGGAGGAGTGAAGTTACCAGGCAACCAGGCAGTGCCTTGATTGGACCATGTGACTGATTGTTTGGGGAAGGCAATAAATTTTTACTTTTAATTAGATGAAAAACTGCAGGAACATCAGAGTCAGTTTTCACTAACCTGTGCCAATATGATATACCAAATAAAACTATTCATTGAGGAATCATTCTGCTTCTGAGTTCTGTTTGCTGTGGGTGTATTATTTGGAAACCTGACATTAAGTTGCAGCAGTGAGAGAGAATATAGAAAAATTATGAAAAACTCACTCCTAGTGGTGCATGCCGACCTTCCTCTTTTATCAGCTGGAAGACTCAACTCCAGGAAGTCCCCACTAGCACTGGCACAACAACTGCCCCACAACTTTAATATCAATTCCCAATGGAAAGCCAAATGGCTCGCTGAACACCCAGTTGTAGGAAGACATATAAATGACCCCACAAAAAAAGATGCCAGACTTTTAACTACCACATCATCAATGGACAACCCTGAATAGGAATCACAGCTCACATGAAGTCTGCCAAGACTCTCTATAAATGAGGCATAGTGTCCTCCCCCCAGTGTGACTAAGGGGTCACATGTCAAACTGTAGATCACATCATGACCAGTTGTAAGCTGAAAGCATATAAGGATCCAGTATCTGATTCCCCCGCCCCATATAAACGATGCTGCACTTCAATGGTTAGATGGCTTGGACATTAGTATTTGAACATAGATTTTTTTAACATTTATATTTTTAATTGGGTTCTACTAATCTAGTTGAAATTGGGTGGGATTCTACTGGTTTGGACCAGTTCAGCTGAACCAGTTGTTATACCAGTGGAATCCCATCCCTGGTTGAAATGTTAATTTATGTTGTTAGTCCATGTATGATATGCCATATGTTAAATAAATCTGGATCCCCCCAAATTGTTACTATTTATTTGTTTATTTTGCTGTGGTTATTAATCCAAACCAATGTTTCTCTACCTTCCTCCCTGCTTCCCCAAAAGAATAATCTGTTTTAGGATTCAGTTATTGTATCTTTTTCTGGTTTTACTTTCCATTGTCCTACTTGTTGTATTTATAAAGAACGCCAACAATGACAGCTTTTTTTTTCCTTTTAAAAATAGAAGCTAAGAAACCACAAAGGCAGGAGATTTTGGTTAGAAGAAAGAGGAGGAGGAAAAAACTGGACAGTTAGTCTATTCCAAATGACAGATTTGGCCAAATCCCCCACAAAATTCCATGTGTACAGATGCATAGTTCATCACTGTCCTTCTTCATTCTGCAAAATAAATCTGAGAAATGTGTCAAGTCTGGAGCCCAGTTTCTGTTTCGTATTTAAATAGCCTTGTTTCCTGAAATATGTTTGTATGGAAAAAACAAAAATCCGTGTCTTCCGGCAAAACTGGAGTTCCATTCTGTAAACTCCTGTCTCGTGCAGACTGATACACAAAGCTCAGTAAGAGAACGGCAGAATTCTTTTTTTGATGTAAATAAGATACAAACAAGCCATCCGTTAACCTCTGAAACAGCTTAAAGTGTTGAGAATTATTAAGATCATCTGCTTAGGAACAACTTCTGGGGGAATTAAAAGAAAAAGTCTTGACTGCTTATCGAAACAGCTACATCTATTAACAAACAGATGTAAACCCCAAAGTAAATATCTTCTTCACTTTGAATTTAAAAGTTGTGCTTCGTTCAGGAGCACATATATTAAAATTGAAAGCCACTTTCCAAGGCATGAAATCTCATTCAGGATTAAGAGATAAGCACATGACAGTTGATCTCTCAAACTTACAGATAACCTTCAACTTACGACCACAATCGAACACAAAATAGCAATAGCACCTAGACTTATATATCAGTTTGTAGTCCTTTATGGCACTCTCTAAGCGGTTTAGAGGGTCAGTCTATTGCCCCCAACAATCTGGGTCCTTATTTAATGGACCTCGGAAGGATGGAAGGCTGAGTCAGTGAAGATCGAACTGCTGGCAATGAGCAGAGTCAGCCTGCAATAGTGCATTCTAACCACCGTGCCACGCAGCTCTTGGTCTTTCATCTAATGACCATATAGCTTTGTGATGGGTTTACCAGTCCCATGTGGTCTTTGAGTGTGGACCACCAATAGTGTGTCAGGATTGAATTCCTGCCTGTAGGCAGCCTGCAATACCGCATTTTAAACACTGTAACAGCACAGCTTCAAAAAAGATAATTGCTTGATTATGTGCTATCAAGCCAATGTGGACTCTTAGCAAAATAGGCTGACTCTTAACCACATATAAAGATTTTCTCCAGGGGGATCTGTCCCCAACTTGAATTTTCAGATCTTCAGGTGTACCTGTTGCTGCTAGTCCTCCTCTTCTTCCCTTTCTCTTTTTCCATTTCTTTTCTTCCCTTTCTCTTTCCTGACTGTTAGAACAATTAATCAGTGGAATGGCTTGCCTTCCAGAAGTTTTAGGTGCTCCAACACTGAAGGTTTTTAAGAAGAGACTGGAACTTGTCTGGAATGAAAGTCAAGGCATCGTCTCTTTTCTTATAAGGGTTATGAGAACTGAACCTAACAATAGCACTTAGATTTATATACCACTTCACAGTCCTTTACAGTCCTCTCTAAGTGGTTTACAATGTCAGCATATTACTCTCAAAAATATGGATCTTTGTTTTACTGACCTTGGAAGGATGGAAGGCTGAGTCAATCTTGAAACTGGTCAGGATCGAACTGCTGGCAGTGAGCAGAATTAGTCTGCAATACTGCATTCTAACCACTGTGCCACCATGGCTACTTCCATTCCTATGCAAGATGGTTGTTAAGTGAGTTTTGCTCCATTTTATGACCTTTCTTGCCACAGTTGTTAAATGAATCACTGCAGTTCTTAAGTAATCATGTGGTCATTAAGCAAATCTGGCTTCCCCCATTGACCTTGCTTGGCAGAAGCTGCCTGCAAAGGTTACAAACATTAATCCATGATCCAGGGGGAGTGCAACTGTCATAAATACATGCCAGTTGCCAAGTGCCTAAATTTTGATCACATAACATTGCAGGATGCTGCAACGTGCAGTGTGAAAAACAGTCCTAAGTTACTTTTTTCAGTGCTATTGTAACTTTGAACCGTTACTAAAAAGATGGTTGTAATTCGAGGACGACTTGCATTCTAGTCATATCTTAACCAGCTATGGCAGGTGTGTCAAACTCAAGGCCTGAAGAAGTGCTTAGAACTGGCCCGTGGGGTGAAGGACTGGCCCGCAGTGCCTCTGCCAGCGAAAATGGAGCTCCAATTTCAGCCACAATGGCCAACCTGCAGCCCTCTGCTGGGAAAAATGGAGCTTGGGGAGGCTGTGCGTGGCCTGCTCAGGCTCCATTTTTGGCTGTGATGGCCTCCTGGAACCCTCTGCCAATGAAAACAGAGCCTGGGGAGGCCCATTCAAACTCTGTTTTTGCTGGCAGAGGGTTGCAGGAGGCCGCTGCAACCAAAAACAAAGCCCGAGCTGGCTGCACACATTTTCACTAGCAGAGGGCCTCATTTGGCCTCCCTGGACTCCATTTTCCCTGACAGAGGGCTGCTGGAGACCATCACAGCCAAAAACAGAGCCCAGGTGGGCCACATGTGGCCTCCCCAAGCTCCATTTTTGTTGGCAGAAGGTGAAAATATAGCCTCAATGAGTGAGGTCAAGCTGGTCATGCCCAGCTGTGGCTATGCCCACCCTGGCGATGCCCTGTGATGACCCAGGAGCATGACACAAAAATAACAAAGTCACAAAAGTAAAATAAATTCCCTTTAATCCCTCCAACCTGGCCCCAATGTCCAATTATCCTCAGCTGGATAACAAACTCTTCAAAAAACAGTCTATGAAGGGCAGAAATGCAGTCCGAACCCAAAGTAAAGATAATTAGAAATAAAAAAAACCAATGCAAACCACACTGAAACAATTAACATGGCAGACCAGGATGATAAATTGCAGACTTTCAAAGGATAACCCAGCACCCACAGTTGGGAGGACGCCAAAACCCAGATAAGGCTCGTCCAAGATAATGCACGCTTTGCTTCCAGCATGGAGCTGTGTGCAAACGTCCCACTTATATCCTGTTCTCCCAGCTGCAACCAGTGAAAGGGATCAGAGCCTTCTTCTCTCTCGCAAGCCATGTTGCTCCCTTTTCCGTTCCTCCCTGCGTGCTCTAGGATGAAGAGGGGATGGCCCTGGGTCTTCCTCTGAATGCCCAGCCAGACTGTGCCCTTCCCCCATTTCCTCCACAGCCACTGGAGCCACACTCCCACTCCCTGTCAGCTGCTCAATCTCCCCCTCAGAATCAGATTCCAACAAGGGTATGACACACCCACCCCAGCCATGCCCACACACCTCCCCCAAGGTCAAAAACAACCCTGATACAGCACTCAATGAAGTCAAGTTTGACACCCCTGAGCTGTTGTGACAGTGACTGGACAGACATTAGTTAAATATCTTTCAAATTTCTGTGACATGGTTTGTTTAATAGGAAAAGAAACCAGACACTGAACTTAAGACTTTGGCATACAAAGCATAAACTGCACCATCAGTTGGTTGGTTAAACTTGCCAAATATTCTAATTTCTTTGAATGTCTCAAACTTTGGACTGTTGAATCCAAAGAATTTTTTAAAAGGATATTCTTAATTAGTAGACTTCTTTCTTTTTTGATGCACATTTCTCCAAGTCTGTATTTATTTCTTTGCCGTTTTGTTTAATCCATACCATTTTTTTTGCAAATACTTTTCCTAACATGGTGTATTTTGGACATCGTGTTAACGAATGCGTGCATTTTTGGACAATCTTTTTCTAAGTGTACATTTTTAATTGTTAGCACACATATTGCAAAATTTAGAGAGCTGTGAATTTCAAAGGTAATTAAACTGCAATTAGATATTAGTTGGGCAGGGGGAAATGCAATTGAATAAGTTCATGCTTAGGTTCACAATATTCATATGTCTATGTTTTAGTCCTTTCCACAGAATACTGGGTTTTCGATAATTTTTATACAAACTTCTATTTTGAAAGAAAATAAACATAATAAGTATGTTTTAATTAAGACAAGCAATCTAATTTAGTGTTGTGGCCAGCCCAATCAAAATAAAAAAGATTATTTCTTAAAGGAAAACACATGTGTGAAGTGCATAAAAAAAATTGGTATCTTTACCGTGTTCAGCAAAGTTTTATTTTTTTTAATTACTTAATTTATTTATTATTTTTATTCAGCAAATGAATGATCCTTTTGGACTATTTTGTAGTCCACCAAGGCCTGTGGAGCTGGCAGCAGATTTGGACAGTGGGGAGGAACAGGGGCTGGTCCTGGAGCCTGGGGAAAGCTCGGAGGGGGATCTGTGTCTGACACAGAGATGGAGCCGGGGCCATCTGAGAGTTATGTGCTGACTCCGGAGCCTCCAGATTCTGACATCAGTGAGGCAGAGGAATGGGGGAGCCTGTTCCCAGTGCGCACTTGTGCAGAGCTCCCAGAAGGCAAGAACAGTTAAGACAAAAGGGGCGACCCGGGAGTAAGGCTTGGAGGTGATTGGCCCTCCCATAAGACATAAAGGAGGAGCAAAGGGACATGAGCCTTTGCAGGAAGCAACTTTGTTTGTTCTGGTCAATTTAGAGTCTGAAGCTCTAAACTTTGTGCTCCGTTTGGCCTTGAACAGCCAATTGGCAATTTAGTCATTGGCAGCATTTCAAGGGAGATAAAGGTGGGTGCTTATCAGCCTTATCCTGAAGGACTGTGGCAGACTTCTGTTGGACTATTCATAAATTGTTTGGGACTCATGATGGGCTGTGAATGAATATAATTCAAGGCTGTTGAAATAAACCAAAAGGTTTTTGGGACTAGTGTGTGTTTGTTACTGTCTCAGGAAGCCTTGGTCAGAACAATTATTAAGCTTTGGGAGGCTGCTATGATCATCACGCACACAACTTCACTTGGAAACTAAAAATAAAGGGTTAAATGGTCTTTCAACTACAGGTAATCCTCAGCTAACAATTATAATTGAACCCAAAATTTCTGTTGCTAAGCGAGACAGTTGTTAAGTGAATTTTGCCCCATTTTATGATCTTTCTTGCCACAGTTGTTAAGTGAATCACTGCAGTTGTTAAGTTAGTAACACAGTGGTTTAGTGAATTGGGTTTTCCCATGGATTTCGCTTATTAGAATGTTGCCAAAGGGGATGGCAGGACCCCGGGACACTGCAACCTGTCATAAATGTGATGTCAAGCCTGAAATTGACATATGTGTAGCCATTTTAGTTAGGCTTAGTATATATTCTTTTTCTTACTTTCTCTTTGGCAGTCTTGGGGGAAGGGTTTTGGGTTTGCAACAGTCCTAGAAGTGCAGGAGGAGTGGAGATAGAGAGAGTTGTTTAGGCTAGGTGATTCTTCTTCCTGTGGGAAATGAGCTGTCCATGCTTTGGCCGCTTGAGGTGGAGATTTATGACATCAAGCAACGTTGAATCACTTCTATTGGAGAATGAGGCCTCTGGGGGTTGTTTCTAACTTCTGATAGTGTGGGATAATTCCAGGCTGTGTCAGATCCGGAATTACCACAGACTTTGCCAATTTGATGCTTTCCTAAATAAAAGAAAGATGGACTTTGCTTTTTTCTTTTTAAATGGATCTCATCACTTGGAAACCTGACATGTGAGTCAGTTACCACGCATATGAATATTGACCATGTGACCATGGGGATGCTGCAAGGGTTGTAAGCATGAAAATTGGTCATTCATTTAATGACTGTTCAAGGTTACAACGGCACTGAAAAATGTGACTTAGTTTTTCACAGTTATGACCTTTGCAGTATCCTCATGATGATGCGATCAAAATTCAGATGTTTTAGCAACTGGCATGTATTTATGGCGGTTGAAGAGTCCTGAAGTCACATGATTCCCCTTTTCCAACCTTCTGACAGGCCAAGTCAATGGGAAAGCCAGGATTCACTTAACAGCCATCTTACTAATTTAACAATTAGTGATTCACTTAACAGCGGTGGCCAGAAAGGTCATGAAAGAGAGCAAACCTCCCTTAACAAAAGCCTCCCTCAACAACAGAAATGTTGGGCTCAACCGTGGTCATAACTTGAGAACTACCTGTACATTATTCTGTAGGAAGTTAGCACCCACCCCACTCCTAGAAAAATGAAATTCCTAGGAAATATTAAAAAGGCAGAATATTTCCTCTAAAAAGAGTAGAAACTCAGAAGCAGAAACTCACCTCAGAAGCAGAAGCTCACCCCCACCTTTGTTGATGGGTGGGCCATTAATGCCTAGGCCAGAATATTTTAGATAACAAGGATCTCCAGGTAAAGCTATAGCAATTGCCAAAAGCCCTTTTCAGTGCATCATCATCCAGCAAGGCTCAACCAAGCCTGGGACTCAGGACAGCCTACAGAGTTGCCCCTGCATGGCCCCATGGGAGTCTGACAACCAATCAGAATACAAGCTCCAATTCAAATCCCAGCAAAGGTTATAAAACCCAGGCACTCTCAGCACCTCAGCCCTTTTTTGATCTCTTCCTTCACCTCTAAGCATGTGATCATCCTTCCTTTTCACTCCAGAGCTTCAAGCCATGTGGTCTTCCTGTCCACCATTAAACCTTCCAAACAGCCTCCATGTTTCCAGTGTCTTTTTCCCCACTTGGAACTGAACCCAGAAGGATTTTTCTTTCAACAATTCCTTATGGGGAAAAAAATTGCTTGGTATTCCTTGTTTTTGGGACTCATCCTGCCTCCCAGGAACCAATTAACCATAAGTACTGAAGTACTTTCTTGTGGGGTAGGGACATTCATTCATTTTGTATGGGCAAATTGTTCACAATTTTCTTTTTAATAAAAAAAAGTGCACCAAAAGTGCATATCGAATAAACACACCTATAGACATACCCACATGCATGCACACAAATCATATTTTATCAGGAAATTGTAAACGAAGGAAAAAATCCAGGCAAAAATGCCCTGCATGCTATTAAAATGTGCATACAATCAACTAAATGTGCATGAAAAACAGTAAAATGTGCATATGGAAGAAACACAATCGCACACATACACACACACCACATTTTATCAGGAAATTGTAAATGAAGGAAAACAATTGTGCAAAACCTTCCCTGCACACTAACAAAGTACACTCTGTATATTCATTCAGGTAAATGTGCGTGAAAAACAATAAAGAAAAAAATAATCATCTTGCTTAGTCAAACTTAAACTCTTAATGTTCCCTTTGAAGATTTATGTTGTTTCATTGATGGGAATAGGACAATGGCTTGCCATGGCTTTTTCTGCAATGTGTTTTTGGCTTTTCAGTTTAGCCTGCAGAACTGGGGTGTCCACTCATCTCCCATCCCAGTACTAACCAGGTCTGACCCAAGGCTGGCTAGGAAAAAATAGTTACATTACAATTGTCGAAGAAAGAAATTGGATAAATGATTTGCTCCAGGAAGAGAGAAGTTCTGTCAACCAATTCTCAAGGGCAAAATTTCTCCTTAGTTGTGAAAGTGGCAATGGAACTGAAAAATCCTCCCACGAGGAGGTCTTCCTTTGTGATTTATTGGAACGGCTGGGAAACCAAGGAGTCTTGCAAACGGCTGCAGATATTATCACACAATGAAAGATGGGAAACGCACAGGCACAACCCTTGGCCTCCCCCTGACTAATGCGTGTCAGGGGGCTGTATTCCTCCTGCAGGAATATATCAGAAATCCTCTGCTCCTTTGAAGCCATTTCTACTGGAGATTGTCTTTTCTAACCATTTGAAATCTGGTGGGGAAAAATTTTGAATTTTCCAACAGCAGTGAAAACAGGACACTGATTCACGAAGATGTTGTCAGGGATGGGCTGCTGAGGGTTTGCAGGAGAACCCCCAAATCCCACTCCTGGCTGGCCCTGCCCAGCCCTCCCTTCCCTTCCCAGAAGTCCCCATGCAGCCCGTTTTGGATACAGGTAAGTGCAGGGCACATGCGGAGGCTCAGGGAGGGCAAAAAACAGACCTCCCGGAAGTTCAGGAAGGCCACAACCTCTGGAGCCTGGGGAAGCCTTTTTTGCCCTCCTGGAACTTGAGGAAAGCCTCTGGAGCCCAGGTAGGGCTCCACCACCATGATGCAGGAAGCTGAATACACCACGCCCAATATGGCCACACCCACCCATCAATCAGGTAGAGAACCCTTTGCTAAAATTTTTGAAGCCCATCCCTGGATGTTGTGTTCATTTGATTTGATCAGATCTGGGACAAACGAAGATAAGGTTAGAAGGAGGACAAACGGAAGAAATGTGAAATTGATATTTTTATTTATTATTATTAATCATAGGTGTAACCTCCCTGAGAGTCAGTGTGGTTTAGTGCAGGGGTCCTCAACCTTTGGTCTGTGGACCAGCACGGGTCTGCGATGTGCCAGAAACCAGGCCACGCAACAAGCAAGGCCCATCTCCAGGATACAGGCAGCATATGAAACCACACTCCCTCCAGTCCATGGAAAATTTCTGCACAGAATCGGTCCCTGGTGCTCAAAAGGTTGGGGGCTGCCGGTTTAGTGCCTAAGGCACCAGTCTAGAAACCAGGAGATGCTGAATTCTAGTCCTGGCTTAGGCATAAAGCCAGCTGGATGTCCTTGGGCCATCACTTTTTAACAGCCCTAGAAAGGAGGCAATGGCAAAGCACTTCTGAAAAATTTTTGCCAAGTAAACTGGAGGAACTTGACCAGGCAATGTCTGAGAATTGGACATACCATATTTTTTGCACTATAAGACGCACTTCCCTCCCCCCACAAAAACATGGGTGGAAATGTCTATGCATCTTATAGAGCAAATATTGCAAGAGGGGGAGGGTGGTTGGTGCACCGCTGCTGGGGAATGCTGGAGTCTTTAGTGTCAATCGCCACCTATCGCCGCCCATTCACCACTGCCTATTTGTCACCCACCCATTTACCACCATCCATTCACCACCATCCATTCACTGCCGCCTGTTCACCGGTGCCTGCTCACCACCGGATATTTGCCTCCCACCTTGCTGCCGTCTGTTCACCGCTGCCCAATCGCCACCCGCTGATTTCCCGTTCCCCATTTGCCACCATATGCCACAGTCCATTTGCTGCAGCCCATTCACCACAGTCCGTTCACCACGGCCCGTTCACCACGGCCCGTTCACCATGGCCCATTCGCCACAGCCCGTTCGCCATGGCCTGTTCGCCATGGCTCATTCACCATGGCCCGTTCACCATGGCCCGTTCACCACCGATGGGAATGGGCTGGTGGCAAAAGGGGCATGGCGAATGGCTGCAAATGGACAGGTGGCGATTGGGCAGCGATCAGGCGGTGGCAAATGGGTGGGCAGCAATCAGGTGGTGACAAATGGGCAGGCAGTGAATGGTGGTGGCAGCAGTGGCAATAGGCAGCAATCAGCAGCAAAGGCTACAGGTAGTCCTTGACTTACAAGAATTCAATTAGTGACCATTCAAAACTACAACGACAGTGAAAAAAGTGACATAATCATTTTCTACACTTGCAACCATTGCAGCATCCCCATGGTCACGTGATCAAAATTCAGACACTTGGCAACTGACTCATAGTTATGACAGTTGCAGTGTCCCAGCGGGGTCACTGTGATTCCCTTTTGCGACCTTCTGACAAGCAATGTCAATGGGGAAGCCAGATTCACTGAACAACCGTGTTCCTAAGTTAACAACTGCAGTGATTCCCTTAACAATTGTGGCAAGACAAGTTGTAAAGTTCACTTAACATCTGTCTCACTTAGCAACAGAAATATTGGGCTCAACTGTGGTCGTAAGCTAAGGATCACCTCTATTCCATTTGTTCTCACAACGTGTTGGCTGCATTCACGAAACATATTCAGGAAACAAACTAGGGTTTCATAACTTGCAAACTTGGTTAAAAGGAGCCTTGGTTTGATTAACAGACACTAGGAAAATGCGGGCTCAAATCCATTCTCAGTCCTGGAAAAGACATGGGGAGGTTTGGGCCACCAGTCCCTCTCTCTCAGCTCATCTTGTGTCCCAAGGTTGCTGTTGTGGGAATAAAATGAATCGAAATCCCAACCTTGAGCAAAGAGCAAGTTTAAACCAATAATCCCCCCTCAAATGATTTCATTTCATTCTCGATCCGGGTTAATTGCGTTACAGGAATGCTGCCCCTGCCAAATGGAGGAATGAACAGCCTCCTTTCTCTACCACCGACACAAGCTAGTGTCAAACGGTTCCTTTTGTTGTTTGGGGCTTGGGTAAATGAGAAAAAGATCTCCTATGGAGCGAGAGAGGCATTCATAAGTAAAACCGCTTTATCGGGGAATAAAAGAAAATCTTACAAATCGATAGCAGCAGCACCTGATGTTTAATACATTGCGGCATTGAGGGAATTTTTCCACAGACTGAAACGTCCATCATTTTCAGATTTCTGAGTGGAATATTATGATTCACAACCTAGCAGGATGGATTTGGACAGCATGTCTATAACTAAAGATCTGTTCTGGTAGCCTTTATATTAAGCTGGGAGGATTGCAGGAGACTATCACAATTCATTAATTTCTGGGACAGAAGAGCTGGCAATGGAGGGGAAAAGATTACAGGTGACATTCCCAGGTGACATAAATTGCATACATATCTATCTCATCCACTGAGAAGAGAGTTTCATATTCCCCATCGGATAAGAACCTTAAAAGTAAGGTTCTACATTTAGGCAAAAAAAATCAAATGCACAGGTACAATATATGTGGTACCTTGCTCGATAGTAGTAACTGTGAGAGGGATCTTGGAGTCCTTATTTGAATATGAGCCAGCAATGTGCAGCAGCTGCCAAAAAAGACTGCATAAACAGAGGGGTAGAATCAAGATCACATGAAGTGCTAATACCACTTTATAATGCCTTGGTAAGGCCACACTTGGAATACTGCATTCAGTTTTGGTCACCATGATGTAAAAAAGATGTTGAGACTCTAGAAAGAGTGTAGAGAAGAGCAACAAAGATGATTAGGGGACTGGAGGCTATAATATAAAGAAGGGTCTGTTATGAGCTGTAGTCACTAATAAACTCTTCACTGAAGCACTCCGCGTCTGACTCTTCATGCAAACTTAACAGTTCCAATATCTCAGGGGCTGCCACAAAGAAGAGGGAGTCAAGCTATTCTCCAATGCACCAGAGGGCAGGACAAGAAGCAATGGATGGAAACTAATCAAGGAGAGAAGCAACTTAGAACTAAGGAGAAATTTCCTGACAGTTAGAACAAATAATCAGTGGAACAACTTTCCTCCAAAAGTTGTGAATGCTCCAACATGGGAAGTTTTTCAAAAGATGTTGGATAACCATTTGTCTGAAGTGGTGTAGTGTTTCATGCCTAAACAGGGCATTGGACTAGAAGACCTCCAAGGTCCCTTACAACTCTGTTATTCTATTCTATTCTGTTCTGTTCTGTTCTGTTCTATTCTTTTAATTTCTTTTTTAATTAATTACCTTTATTGTCAGAATACAACATGTGTACAATGAGATTGGCTGAGCCTCCCTTCGTGCACCCCCACCATACACACATTCTATTCTATTCTATTCTATTCTATTCTATTCTATTCTATTCTATTCTACTCTATTCTATTAACTCTCATCAAGCAAGATCTCTCACAGCTTATAGCACAGATAGTCCTTGACTTACAACCATTTGTTTAGAGGCCATTTGAAGTCACAATGGCACTGAAAAAAATGACTTATGACCATTTTTCACACTTACGACCATTGCAGCATCCCTACTGCCACATGACCGAAATTGGAACGCTTGGCAACTGGCATGTACTTATGACAGTTGCAGTGTCCTGGGGTCACTTCATCACCATTTGTGGTCTTCTGATGGACAAAGTCACTGGGGAAGCCAGATTCACTTAATGACTGTGTTATTAACTTCATAATTGCAGTGATTTACTTAACAACTGTCTTGCTTAGCAACAGAAATTTTGGACTCCATTATGGTCATAAGTCAAGGGCTATCTGTATGTCCAGTTGGACAGCCCTTGAATCTCTGTGTGGCAATAGCCTGAGTGTTAGAGAATCTCCCATTTTGCTTTCTTTTGGAATAATTAGCAAGGGGTTGAAAAAAAGGTCAGCCTTGTTCTTCCTTTGATGGTTCAGTCATTTTAACTTATGATTCTGTAGAAAGTCAGCACCCACCCCTCTCCTAGAAGAATGAAATATTTTGATAAATATTTAAAAAGGCAGAATATTATATTACCCTAAATGAGAAATGGAGAAACATGCTTTTAGAGGCAGAAAGCAGCCGCCACCTTCCTTAATAGCCCACAGCAGATGCCAGCACTTAAGAGATAAAGTGCTTATTGGGAAAAGGAAGGCAAGTATCTAGATAGCTCGATTCATAGGCAAAGCAAGTGCTGCAGGCAGTAATCCATTCAAGACAAGATATTTTGAAACAAAGGCAGAATGGTAGGATTAGAAGCAGCTCAGAGCAGTCCAAACTTCAACCATTCCTGGGAGCTCAGACAAACACATAGGATTTGAGTTTTTTCTTTTGTCTATAGAGCCAGCTATGACCTCTACATAATCCCTACATAACCCCTACATAACCCCTACATAACCCCTACATAACCCCTACATAACCGCATTGGAATCTGACAACAGCCAATAGAATATTAAAGGACATGTTCTTGCACAGGAACAGGAAGCTCAAATACAAAGCTCAAGTGCAAAGCCCAAAGGAGGTATAAAAACCCTTCCCTCTCAACTCCATTTTGTCAGCTGCCCAGAACCACAAAGCCATGTGGTTCTGCTTCATCAATAAACCATCTTTCCAATCAGCCTCCATTTTGTCTCCAGAGCCTTTCTCCCAACTTGAAACTGAAACAGATGGATAATTCCAACAATTCCAAGGACCGTTATCTTAGAATAAAGGGGTGGGAAAGATAGCTCCTTGGCTCAGGAATTCTGGGAATTGAAGTCCACAAGTCATAAAAGGGCCATCGTTCCCCACCCCCAACAGAATGACTGTTCTAATTTTCCCACATTCAAAACATGTGTGCCAACTTTAGCAAAAGCTGAATATAAGAAGGAATTCTGAGGGAAATATTTGAGGTAATAGATAATGCACCATTTATTTTTAAACCAATCATGACTGTAAAAAAAGAGAATGGGGAGAATGACAGGGGGAGAAGTATGAATACCAAAATATAGAGATACCTATTGCCAATTATTTTTATTGTTATAATGTGTGTGTTGTTGCACAACTAATATATTCCTTCTGCTCTTCCATATGCTGTTTGTTCTCCATGATCCCAAACAATCTATGGGCATGCTGGTGGTAGGGGGAGATCAGGGGGTGGCATAGAACGATGACATAGGCATCATGATGTCATAAGTCAAATAGCTCCACATGTGTGCCAGATAACATCATGCAAAGATACACTTTTATAACATAGGTGAAAATACCATGACACATGCATGTATTTATTCTATCATAGTTGTATAGTGACTCTAGGCAGTGTTGGAAGAAATTTCCCCGGTTTGTTCCATCTGGGACACACCACAGATGCTGAGAAGAAATGGATGCAGAAGCCAGCTGCCAGAAAGTGGAATTCTTTTAATGTACGGAGGCAAGAAGCAAAAAGTAACTCAGCTCAAGTGTATTTGGCTTGCAAGCAGGTTGGGAGTATGAATCTGAGCCTTTTATGCTTAATTCCTCTTTGAAGCTCCTGCAGTTTGATGGGTTTGAGGTGTTTCTGATTACCCTGCGTTTTTGTTTCCCTGCTTTAAGGGGTTAATCCTATCTGGGCTTTTCTTATCCTAAAGGTTAATCCTGTCAGAGGGAGTTTCAGTTTACCTTGGAGAGTTTATTTTTAGCCTGATTCCCCTTATCTTAATGGCTCTACTTACGTGTTTCTGTTGTTAGTTCTCTGAGTTTTCCTTTCAGCTGGTACTTCTTGGTTTTCTTAAAGGGGGAAGGGCTGGCTTGAGTCTCTTGGCACGGTTTTCTGAGGTTTCTGGTGCTGTGAGGTTTCTGGCACTGTCCTTTTGGGGTGTACTTCCCACAGCAGCATACAGTACACCTACTAAAATGCAAATAGTAACCCCCAAATGTCCAGTAAAAAAAACAACAGACAGTCTAACTGGTTAATGGAGGAGAGAAGATTCTATTTCCACCCCCTGCATACCTTGCTACGTTCTTGGCCATCTTTGCTCATAGTAATGTTAATTGTAATTATTTAAATATTTTAATGGGGAGATGGAAATAAAACAATAAAATATACAGAACCTGCAAAGGGTCAGGTGCAAAGGGTCAGGATCATACGTTAAGTTACAAAACTCCATGCAAAATGTAAGCTGTCAATAGATTTTGTTGAAAATTACATTTGAAAAAATGTCAGACACACAGAGATAAATTTTAAAAGTATGTTACCTTTTTGAGGGAGACTGGAGGGTTGTGCTGAATTGAGTGACTTTTCTCAGCAGGGCAGAGAAACATCCCTAAATTATTGTGCAATAACTTGATGGTTATTTCTACTGCTTTTGCCTTGAAGACTTATTCTGCTTTCCCTTCTAATTCACACATCCTTGTAAGTGATCAGTTTTAATTCATTTAGGTAAGCCAAGGCTATGAATATTTGCTACAACCGCTCCCTGAGGCTACATGTAAATTAATGAATTGCACATGACATGTCTGGTTTTTGCTTCTTCTTTGTTTGTAAAAAGATGGTTGGATAGATGGATAGCAGAGAACACATGATAATTAAAGAGTAATTGAAAGTATAATCCTTGTTCCTCTTTCTAATGGAACTTTTTGACCGCACACTGTATTCTCTCAGCAGCCTCCTGTGTCTATTAAAATACCACTAATCACAAACCGAGTTGGGGCTCAGAAGGATTAACGTAGTAACCAACCAGCAAAAATAAATTCTTTTTTCTTCTTTTTTTTTTACCTTTGCACACATGCTCCAACTACAGAATTATTTGCAGGCCACTTCCTTCCTATGGAGGAATTTTATTCCTAGGGAGGGATTTTCATCCAGTTTCTTCAGGTATCCATAACCATCTCATACCATTTGGGTGGCACGGCCATTTATTTCTTGAAATTATTTATTTCTGCTGGAATTAAAGGGATTTCAGAAGGATTATCATGGAGCTGTCAGTTGAGTAATGCCTTTGATTGTTACACCAATAAGTTATACAAGTCTCTTCCATTTATAAGAATCTGGGGACTGGTAAGTGAAATTTGAAAATTGCAAGAAGTTGGTTTATCCTCTCTCTCAATGATAATTTTAGAACTTGATCACTACTTTTCAGCATCAAACGTACTCTGGTATGGCTTGCAGTATAGGAAATCCTTGACTTAACAATTGTTGGAAGAAATAGCCTTCTGGGTTCAGTTGCAAGTGGAGAAGAAAGACACTGGAAACCTGGTGACTGCTTGGAAAGATGGTTTAATGGTGGACAGGGTCATATGCCTTGAGTGAAGAAAGAAGGAAAAGGGCTGAGATGTGGAGAGTCCCTTGGTTTTATACCCGCTGTTGCGATTTAAATTTGAGCTTGTATTCTGATTGGTTGTCATACTCCCATGGGGCCATGCAGGGGCAACTCTGTAGGCTGTCCTGAGTCCCAGGCTTGGTTGAGCCTTGCTGGGTGATGATGTAATGAAAGGGCTTTGGGCAATTCCTATTATAGCTTTACCTGGAGTAGATCTTTGTTATGTAAAATAGACTGGCCTAAGCCAGAGTAATGGTCCATTATTTATTTATTATTTATTAATTCGACTTATATGCCACCCCCTCTCCCAAAGGACTCGGGGTGGCTCACAGATTAAAAGAAAATACAACAATAAATTACCTAAAAAGTGTATTAAACAAACTAAGCTGAATTAACATTAAAACCCCAAAGATTAAAATCAAGAAAACCCAAGGAGTCAGCATAGCCCAGATTGTAAAAACAGCCAGGTTTTTAACTCGTGGCGGAAGGTACGGAGATCAGGAGCAAGCCGGAGCTCCAGTGGAAGGAGATTCCATAAAGTGGGGGCCGCCACAGAATAGGCTCTCCCCCGAGTCCCCGCCAAGTGACATTGAGTCGTGGACGGCACCCTGAGGAGGCCCTGCCTATGCGCCATACAGGCGTTGGTACTTGAAACTGGGAGGAGTCATTCTCGTAAATATCCTGGACCCATGCCATGTAGGACTTTGAATGTTAACACTAAAACCATTGAATCTCAACCTTGAATCCCATTAGCAAAGGTGGGCGGGGGGCTGAGTTTCTGCCTCTCTGAGTTTCTACTTTTCTTTTTAGGAGAAATATTCTGCTTTTTAGTACATCCTAAAAAATTTCATTTTCCTAGGAGAGGGGTGGGTTTTAACTTCCAACACAACCATTCATTCAGTGACTGTTCAAAGTTACAATGGCAATGGCATTGGGGGCAATAAACTGACTTTGTAAAAATGCCGCTTAATAATAAGCAGGCATATACAATGGAATGAAGGCTATTGCTGAGCGCATTGGGTTGTATCCCAAAAATTGTAAGCCGCCCTGAGTCTCGGAGAAGGGCGGCATATAAATGTAATTAAAACAAAACAAAACAAACAAAAAAGTGACTTATTTCCGGTTCTCACGCTTAATGGCCACTGCAGCATTCCGACGGTCATGTGATCAAAATGTTAGGTGCTTGACAACTGGCATGTATTTACGATTGTTGCAGGGACCCAGGTTCATGGGATCGCCTTTTGTAACCTTCTGACAAGCAAAGCCAATGGGGAAAATCAGCTTCATTTAATAGCTGGGTTACTAATTTAGTTGTCAAACTTCATTAGATTCATTTGACGACTGTGGCAAGAAAGGTTGTAAAAATGGGGCAAAACCAGGGGTGGGCTACTGGGGGGTTCGCAGGGGTTCAGGAGATCCTCTAGCTAAGATTCTGTGCAGTTTGGAGAACCCCCAAATCCCACTCCTAGCTGTCCCTTCCCACCCCACCCCTCCCAGGAGTCCCCACGTGGCCCGTTTTGGATGCACATAAGTGCAGGGTGTGCACAGAGGCTCAGGAAGAGAGAAAAACAGGCCTCCCAAAAGTTTGGGAAGGCTGGAAAATGGCCCATTTCCGGCTTCCAGAGAGCCCCCGTAGCCCAGGGAGGCCATTTTTGTCCTCTCGGAGGCTCGAGGAAAGTCCATAAATGTCCCCCCACCACCACAGCCATGGTGCAGGAGGCCAACTAGGCCGCAACCATCATAGCCATGCTCACCCAGCAACCGAGCAGAGAACCCCTTGTTAAAATTTTTGAAGCCCACCCCTGGGCAAAACTCATGTAAGGATTGTCTCAGCAACAGAAAGGTGCTCAATTGTGGTTGTAAATTGAGGACTACCTATAATCCATATGGTGTAAAGGTGGAATATTCAGTTGGCTCATGGAGACCCAGATTCAAGTCCCAACTCAACAGTGGAGCTCACCTGGAAAGAAAAGCAGGCTAGAAATCTAAGAAATGATGGACTAGCACCAGAACATGATCAGTATGGAAGATTTGGGACAAGGCTGATCATTTACAACCCATTTCCATGTTTTCTTTTCTTCCATTCTTCCAATTCTTTCGAGAAACTCTGGACAAATTAAAGATCTTGCATCACTCATCCTCTAAAATTTCACAGTGAGGAGACACTCCATTTCTGAATTTGCTTTTGGAGGGCTTCCCAATGTTTAGGACCTAGAAAGAAATGATTGGGGTCTCATCCTGTTAATTAAGATCAGCAACTGTACCTTTTAGAACAGGGGTCTCCAACCCCCAGTTTGTGGGCTAGCACTGGTCTGTGACATGCCAGCAACTGGGCCACACCAATAAGCAAAGCCCCATCCATGGGATATAGGCAGCATGCAAAACCACGCCCCCTTCTGGTCCATGGAAAAATGTCTCTCCACAGAACTGGTCCCTGGTGCCTAAAAGATTGGGGGGCACTGTTCTAGAACATTCCTTGGGCTGGCACCCTGTCCTGTTCTGTCAGAAGAGGATTCTCCCAAGGATGCCATGACATCAAGACACTTAAAATTAAAATTGCCAACATGCTGATGATACCTTCTACCATATGTGGTAGTTTTGCCCCGAGACCAAGACATATTGGACTAAAATCACAAATTGGTTACAGGAAATTACAGGTTACCAAATTGAATCTAAACCAGAATCCTTCTTACTTGGAATTATTAAAGATCAATGTCCAAAAAGATATATATATATATTATTTTACACAACTTAACAGCAGCCAGGATAGCTTTTGCACAAATGTGGAAAACACCCAACACCCCTAGTGAGGAATTAGTCCAACAAAAAATAATGGAATGTGAGGAAATAGACATGCTCACGTTAAAAATGAAAGAGAAGGAGGATTCCAAGTATTATTCAATCTGGCACAAATGGTATGAATGAATAGAGAACAGATATAAGAAATAAGATGTGAAGATTAACCGTAAGAGACCTTAAGAAAATGGTTTGTAAACCTGTAAAATATATAAGAATATAAGATAGAACTAAGTATTGACCAAGATAATAGTTATTGGTGGTATTGGTGGAGGTATATTATATGCATTAGGACTTATAAGAGAACAATAATTGTAGATGTCAAAACGCTGTTGAAAATGTGAATAAGATTTGAGTTGTATTGGTGGAAAACACAATAAAAATCTATTAAAAAATAAAATTAATATTTTCACTCTTTTCTCTGTTTTTAATCTAGGAATAAATTTCAGTTTGAGGACAAGGTGACCCCAGCTAACTATTCATTAGTTTTCCATTCTCCGGTTTTCTCATCAGAATATCAATCTGCTCTCCTGGATTACTGCACAAAAATATATTTTCCATGTAGTTTGGCCAGCACGTCCTACTTTTTCTTAACAATTTTCTCCCAGTATTGATGTCTTTTGGCATACATTTTCCTAACGGAGAATTGCAAACAAGGTTGCAAAACTCTAGCAAGTACAGATTTCAGCATTTTCTGTCCCTGAAAAATAGCCTAAGAATGTATTCTAAGCTTCTGCGGGCACATAAATAATACGTAATATTAATAAATGAGTGCTACATTAGAAAACATTAAGTAAAGCATTGGCACTATGGAATCCCTCTTGAATACACACACACATGCACATTTATGAAAACCCACAGAGATTTGGCTTAAGATTCTTGCCATTTCTCTTGGAATATACAATACAAAGGAAAATGAAAATAATGGGAAACTAGGGGATGAGAAGAGGAAAAAGAGAAATTGTAGGGAAAAATGGGAAAAAGAAAGAAAAGCATTGATTTCCAACTCTTTTTAACACACTTCATTTATTTAGTGTATGGCATATCATATAATGATTAGCAATATATATTAACATTTCATCTAGATTAGTAAAACACAATAAAATATACATGTTAAAAAGTTGTTCAAATACCAATGTCTAGGCCATGTAATCACTGAAGCACAGCATTGTTTATATTTTAAAAAATCAGATATTGGACCAGTATATGCCCTCGCTCATAGCCAACCACAATGTCTCAATCATCACTTGAGACTTTCAAGAAGAGACTGAACTGCCATTGTCAGAAATGGGTAGGGTCTCCTGCTTGGGCGGGGGTTGACTAGATGACCTACAAGGTCCCTTCCAACTCTGTTAATCTAATCTAATCAAATAAAATAGATAAATGTCATGTGTTCTTCAGTTTGATGTGGGACTTCACAGTTACATTGAGGAGAGGGTACTTACTATGCCCCATTTATACAGAGAGTCCCAGCAGACATCATGGGAGGTGTGAAACCTATTCAGGATTGCCCATTGCTGATAACCCTGAAGATACCAATAGACTTATATACCATTTCATAGTGCTTTTACAGCCCTCTCTAAGTGGTTTACAGAGTCAGCCTCTTGCCCCCAACCATCTGGGTCCTCATTTTACCCACCACAGAAGGATGGAAGGCTGAGTCCACCTTGAGCCTGGTGAGATTTGAACTGCCAAATTGCAGGCAGCCGGCAGTCAGCAGAAGTAGCCTACAGTACTGCACTCTAACCACTGCGCCACTGCAGCTTTTATTTTTATACCATAATACAATATATACTAGCCATTTCTGTAGGAACAAGCCTATTTAATCAGCAAAACTCCAAATCAAAATTTCATTCTTTTTTCCATCTCAAGCACAAAATCCAGAAGCGGTTTCCCAGTGGAACAAAATTAGCTGGGTTCTTTTCTTGAATAAAGCAGTCCATGTTAACCATCTCTATTTTTTTCCTTGCTGTGGGAAATAACATATATTTTAATTTACACTTATTAATTTTTTTAATAAACTATCATCATTTATATGAAACAAAATTCACTATGCTCTATCAAATTCTTTAACCTTAAGGGGAAAAACTTGTTGTAAAATTGTCCATTTCCCTTGGAGAGGTTTGTTACAGTGATGACTTGGTGGTTTGCATCCTTCCATGATTTTGTCAGCGGTCAGCTTGTGCTTGCTGTGCTTCGCTGTTATGTGGTGACAAACTGCCCTGAATGGTGGGGACGGGGGGATGCTTGGGAAATTGAAAGTAGAGACTGAACCTCCTCAAAATTCTGCCCAAAGGTCATCCAGCTGGAAGGAGGGAGCTGCATACTAAGTTACACCTGGATTGACCATTATGAAATATCCTGCTTGGACTTGATTGGTTACTGAGAGGGGAGTAGAATTTAGAGTTTTTGGTGCATGGTTCTCAGTTCTGGCTATGCAACATTGCAATACAGTTGATCTCAAATAAAATTATACTTTCCTCAACAAATGAAGCCAAGGATTGTTTCTGTTTAGAGGTTTAAGTTGTGGGCAGTCTGACAGATTCTTTGCTGAGGTTTTACCCTACCTCAAGGTGTAGTAACTAGATAACTAATCAAGTTCCAGAACTCTCCTGTTATATGTTAGGGCCATTAATTTGAGTCTCCATGATGGATGGTTCTCCTAGCCATTCTCTCCTCTTCTGCTGCATTTGTGATTACCCCAGGGGATGGAAGAATGAAAAAAAATCTTATTTGCCCCACAGTCCCCTGATTATTGCTCTACAGATACTGTACCCTTATTGTCTTTAAACCTGATAAGAGTACTTAGGTTGCCCTAGAAACGGGAGCCATCTTGTGATCAACATTCCAAGAAAGATGGCTCCCGTCTCTAAATTTTTCATTGCCTTATCATATTGTGGACAAAGTTTATTTTGCATTGTTGGCTTATCATTTTCCTTCCTCGACCCTTTGGGGGAAAGCATTATTCCAGCAGTCCATTGTGTTCAAAGAACGAAGACTAATATTCAAAGAGAAGGTCTGATTCCCTGCTGGGCTAAGGTCAAGGTATTATGATAATATACCCCTTTTAATAGTCTGATCTCACACACATGTTTATTAGCTTTCTCCCTTTCCCATTATGTAAAGTAATTAGTTAGGAGATAATGGCACCTTAATGGCAGGACAATAAACATTCAATAAAAGAAAGGAACTGGACTGGATTAAGGCTGCTTTCACTCCCCACCTCTTAATCTGACTTCCCTCAAAATGATTTTTTGTCTTATTCTGGCAATCCTTTATTCTTTTTTTGTTTTGTTTTTTCTAAGAAAGAAAAAAATAAGAATAAGAAATTATCACAGTTTAGGGTAGACCTCAGTAGACTTCATGTTGTCTTTATCTCTATTTGCAGGGAAATATTGTTATCTTTCTAACAGAATTTACTGGTCAAATTGCCAAGGTTAAGCTCACAGTAATATCCACAGCATTACAAAAAAATCTATATTTACTGTTTATGACCTTTATAATAACTGTTTGAAGGCATGCTGATGCTATATTTGACCTGTACAAAGGGCCAAAGTATATCAGTTGTAGACAACGAGGACATCTGTGAATACACACCCATATTTCCATATGTTCAACTCTTCTGAACTTCTCTGCACACTGAGAAGTGAAAGCTGCAGAGGATCTATTTTCAAATTATTAGTTTTTAGCTATAAAATATTTTCTCTATCCAGTTGTGTTTGACAGTGCTCATCTCTGTTTCTTAGCCAAAAGAGCCAGCATTGTCTGAAGACATTTCTGCGGTCATATGGCCAGCATGACTATATGCCAAGATACCTATTTATCTACTCGCTTTTTGCATCTAGTGTTTGAATTGCTAGGTGGGCAGGAGCTGGGGAAAATAACAGGAGCTCATCCATCACGTGGCACTTGGGTCTCAACCAAGGTTCTGGACTTCTCAGCAGACAAGCTCAGTTAAGCCATCATGCCCCCTTTTTTAGATATACATATTCCATGACAGCCTAGCTCATATGTAGCTGTAAACTTTGCAAAAGGTAAGCTTATATAGCAGTTTATAGTTGGATTCCATATCTCATCCAGTATTACAGCACTTGCTATTATTAAAGACTTTGTGAGTTGTGAAAAAAAACCTCTGAGAAAGAGGAAAACCTTGAATAGGAGAAATGAAGGAGGCTGCATTTAGCAATAGCAATAGCACTTAGAGCCTCAGTGGTGCAGTAGAGTGCAGTACTACAGGCTACTTCTGCTGCAGCCAGCTACCTGCAATCTGGCAGATCAAATCTCACCAGGCTCAAGGTTGACTCAGCCTTCCATCCTTCCGAAGTGGGTAAAATGAGGACCCAAATTGTTGGGGGCAATATGCTGACTCTGTAAACCACTTAGAGAGGGCTGTAAAGCACTATAAAGCAGTATATAAGTCTAAGTGCTATTGCTATATACCACTTCACACTGCTTTTCAGCCCTCTCTAAGCAGTTTACACAGTCACCATCCAACAATCTGAATCTTCATTTTACTGACCACAGAAGGATGCAAGGCTGAGTCAACTTTGAGCCAGTGAGAATCGAACTACAGAACTATGGGCAGTTAGCAGAAGTAGCCTGCAGTACTGCATTCGAACCATTCTAACCAGTGTGCCACCACGGCTCTTTGAGGTGGTATAAGGAGAAGGATTTTGAATAAGCATAATATAAATGCATTTTCCAACAAAGAAAATTCTAGAAGAAGCCAAGAGAAGTCTACAGGTAGTCAACATTGATGTTGCCAAGGTTGGCCAAAGATCATGGCTTTAAGTTGCAATGGGGTCAGGGTATGATGAAAATAATTATTGTGTTTTGTTTCAGCTGCTCTGAGAAGGGAGAAAAAGACATTTGGCCACTCGGTTTAACTGATTCTGTCGTTTGATCTATCTATCTAAAGAAGTATGGAGCAGATTGCTGGAGTCTGTCTATCATCTGTCTGTGTCTGTCTATACCTATCTATCATTCATCTATCTATCTATCTAATTTACATACTTACTTATCTACCTACCTAATGGAGATGTATTTATTTTTTTAGGTTTGCCTGCTTCTAGAATGAAATGGAATTTCAGATTGAATAAAATTTCCACTTATTTTTCAAATAATGAATTGGGTTGCATGGGCACTCCAGAAAGTCAACAGATCATTACGGAAATAGTTTTGATCATGGGATTATGTGAAGTTTTTTTTAAGTGACAATCATCTTGATCATTTTTTGAAAAGATAAGATTGTTTTTTAAAAAAATATCTAACTATTCCCATCCCCCGCAAACTTGGTTTAATTTTTATGTAGGAAATCTGTATAGCCAGACTGCAAGTGTGACAAGCATTCATTACAAAATTTTCACAGGGTGGAGAATCCTAGTATTTGCTTTCAAAGGATGCCACAAATCTTTTATATCCTTGCTACAGAGAAATGACAGGAAATTTTTTGTTAGAAAACCAGGGAAGGCCAAACAAAGATAACAAAGCAAATATGAGGTCAATGCAGTCACTTTTAAAAGCAAGATGGACAGGTAAACAAGTGGACATAAAGACAAAGGGATTGACTTGAAAAATCTAGGAAAAGTATAGAAGATTAAATATCTGTGGGGATTCTCGGTCACCCAGGTTATGGTTGTCTCAAAGGTGCTTTTTCAAAAGGCAACTGAACTATGTTTTTCCTTGAAGATGTTTCACTTTTCACCCAAGAAGCTTCTTCAGTTCTGCCAGTCAGACTTCAGTCAGACTTCAGTCCAAACTGAAGAAGCTTCTTGGATGATAAGTGAAATGTCTTCAAGGAAAAACAAAGTCCAGTTGCCTTTTGAAAAAGCATCTAAGATTAAAGTGGCATTAATGTGGTCTTCAAATTACAGAATTCTAAATGTAAAGGGCTCTTTAACTCCTTCAGTTATTCTAAAAGTGTGTTGGGAATGGGTTTTTCCAAATGGAAGAGCAGAATATCAATTTCCTAAGTAAAAAAAAATGAAATGAAATAGTATTGTTTTTTTGGCTTGCTGCTGAGGAGGCCATGTATAGCTTCTTCCCTCTTCTATTATATGTTATTCTGATATTTTGGCATCCAACTACCAAGCACTAATCTTTGCAGCCAGCACACATTCAAATGTATTTGTTCTTGTTTCTGTTAATTACCCGTGGAGCTTCCAATTCTAAGGTTAGTTTTCTTGCCAGCCTTCTTTTTCCATACCTCATTTTGAAGACAGAAACAGCAAGTTCTACAAACAAAAGGCAACATGAAAAAGTTAGCTTCTGTAGCCTCAGCAACCCAGACTCTTCCAGCTGGCTTTCCTACATAAACAGGCATACTGTACCTCCGTCACTGCTTTTATTTGAGAAGCTAGAGGCAAAAGAGAAGACCAAAAAAAAAAAAACCACCCCATCCTCAGAAATTGGAAAGCTCAAATTGATGGTGTCTGTCTTCTGTCTTCATGGCTTGCTTGACAAATAAACCTGGACACTAGGACATGCGAGTTAGTTGCATTCAATTTGGATGGAAAATAATCAAGGAGAGAACCAACTTAGAACTAAGGAGAACATTACTGACAGTGAGAACAATTAATCACTGGAATGACTTGCTTCTAGAAATTATGGGTGTTCCAACATTGGAGGTTTTTAAGAAGAGATTGGAGAGCCATTATTGTGGGAAGTACACCTCAAAAAGACAGTGCCAGGAACCTCTAAAGCAGTGCCAAACAGTTAAAACAGTCTTTCCCCATTTAAGAAATTCAAACCACAAAGCAAAAGCACCAGCTGAAAGGAAAACTCAAGAGAGCCAAAAGCCATTTACGGCAGTAACAAAAGTAACACAGCTGACAGCAGAAACACTTAAGTAGAACAATAAAGATAAGCGGGATCAGGCTAAAAATAACTCACTGAGGCACACCAGAACACCTTTTTCCTGCCTCTCTGACAGGATTAACCCTTAGGATAGAAAAAAAAAGATCCAGGACCAGGATTAACCCTTTAAAGCAGGGAAGACAAAACCAAGGGCAATCACCTCAGCTAGAGGCACATCAAAAACCCATCAAACTGTAGGAGCTTCAAAGGAAAATCAAGTATTTTTAAGGCATGGGTTTGCTTCCCATCTGCTTGCTAGCTAGGAACACTTGTATGTCACTACATCTTCTTGCCTTTCTGAATAAAGGAATTCTGCTTTCTGGCAGCTTGCTTCTGTGTCAATTCCTCCTCAGTGCCAGTGATTACTTCCCAGCTGGGGAATGAACCCAGGAGATTTCTTCCAACATCTGTATGGAATGGTATAAGGTTTCCTACTTGAGGGTTGGTCTAGAAGACCTCCAAGATCCCTTGAATTCTTGATATTCTGTTCTGTTCTGTTCTGGACTCTCTGGAACATCACAGACACAGTATACTTGGGAGACATTCAAAGTGTCTCCAGAAGCTTCTGTTCTGGTCCAGGGGACACACACACACACACACACACACATTTGTTAGTGCCATTCGGTTATTCCAATGTTCAAGAATGACTCTGTGTTTATACTGTGTTTATAGTTAACTTCAGCATATCAGATTAGGTTATCATGTTTGATTTGCAAAAAAATCTGGTCACCCATTAGATTGCAGCAGAGAAACTATAATGGAAACAAATTTGAGCACATCAAGAAAGGTGTAATCTTCTTAATGAGCGTACCTGGATTATGAATATTTGGATTAGTTCATGCATCACATTGGTCTGCTTAACAATTGAATAATGTACAGTATTTAAGGGTTTAACATGTTTTACAAACTACAGTGGTTTGATTCACACTAATCCAAGTGTGGCTTGTAAATCCAGCTTTACAGGTGGAGGTGGAATCTTCCTAATGAGTGTATCTGGATTATGAATATTTCAATTGGTTCATGCATCACATTGATCTGCTTAATTGAGTAATCTGCAATATTTAAGGGTATAACAAGCTTTAGAAACTATGATGTTTGATTCACACTAATCCAAATGTGGCTTGTAAATCCAGCTATAGGGTTCATAAAAAGCAGTTGGCTTCTTATTTTGTTTTTTTTCAAAGCAAGGTTTTGCTGTATATGGCTGACAATGTTTTATACATATGATCTCCCCTTCATTGACCATAGGCTATTTTTATTCAGTTGTAATTTGAATGATATACTGAATGATGCATTTGCTTTAGAAAGAGATGGATGTAATTTTAAAATAAAGAGATAACAAAAGTAACTCTAAGCTCTATCTGCAACACACAATGATGTTGTCTAAATGACAATACGCGAGTCAAGGTGTTATTGTTCATTTGATATGATTATTAAATGTCATGACATCAGATGCAAGTACATATGTTTCATCATATGTATGATTATGCCATTGGCCTGTCTTCTCTCCATTGATCCCTAAATATTAATGTCTTGATGATGTGACATGTGATTTACAATCTAACAACATGCTGGCATGAGATCCTTGAGACAAAGAAAGGAATCATATCTAAGCAGAATTTTGAAACTGCACAATTTTTATTCTGGATTCCAAAGTTCCAATTTTAAAGGACGATATCTTCATAAGAAATGCTCTGTTTCTGCTGGCCATTTCAGAATGCAGGAGTTAAACAAGTCTAACGGAGATCTAAAAATGTGATTGTCCAGAAAATGGTGCACTTCTTCTAAAATCAAAATAATGAGGCCCTGACTTAAAAGAGCACCACAACATTATGATCCTTCTTCCTGGGTTGAATAAATAAACCTATAAGGCTTGCAATGCACAATATGACAATGTTGCAGTTAAGTCATTGAGCCTCTTTTCTTAGTGTTGTGCTTTTTTTTAACCACTGGTCTTGTAACTTCAAGTAGTTGATTGAAACTCTGAATTTTATTTTTATTTGAAGTTACAAAGTGATTGATTCCTGAATTAGCAATAGCACTTAACTTATATTCTGCTTTACAGTCCTCTCTAAGCAGTTTACAGAGTCAGCATATTTCCCCCAAACAATCTGGGTCCTCATTTTACCGACTTTGGAAGGCTGGAAGGCTGAGTCAACCTTCAGCCTGGTGAGATTTGAATTGCCAAATTGCAGGCAACTGGCAGTCAGCAGAAGTAGTCTGCAGTACTGCACTCTAACCACTGTGCCACCGTAGCTTTTGTTCATGGAGTGTGTTTGAGAAGTCACAGAAGTTTTAAAGAACAGAAATGTAATTATTATTTAGGGTGGGGTGGGGTGGAGGGATCTAATTTTTTTTCCTTTCACACTGCCCTATAGTTAATTGAAATATGGTTCATTCAATTAACCAAATTGAGCTTTGAGTGGCCCACTAATGATCATAAATCCAAGAAACCAGAACAAATCAGAACAAAAGTAAAATGTTTTAAAATCATTCCCTACGTAATCCTGATTTAGCAACCACAACTGGGACCAGCAACTTGGTCGTTAAGTGAAGCTAAGTGAAACCACAACTGTGCTTATGATCTTACTCAACTCTCCTTTGCTTCACAGATTTGCAAAGGTGGATGGGATTGGGCATCACATTACTTTTTCACCACTGTCATAACTGTGAACCAGGCTGTTGCTAAACGAGGACTACCTGTATTCCTCTGTTCTGTCATATAATATGTGACAGTTCAGTCACAAGTTTTGGTGGGTTTCTGGGACATCAAAACTTTCCACAGCTCTTTGTGAGGTAGTCCAACAGGAAACATGCCCAGATGAACTACTTTATTGCAAGAGGTTGTAACAAAGAACAACACATTAGAGTACATTAACAGAGCCTTGCCAACCATAGTGCATATAGTCAAGGTTATGGTTTTCCCAGTTGCAATGTATGGCTGTGAAAGTTGGACCATAAGGAAGGCTGAACGCCAAAGAATGGAGGCCTTTGAACTCTTGTGCTGGAGAAGACTCCTGCAAGTCCCTTGGACTGCAAGGCGATCCAACGTGTCAGTCCTTGAAGAGATCCACCCTGACTGCTCTTTAGATGGCCAGATCCTGAAGATGAAACTCAAATGCTTTGGCCACCTAATGAGAAGGAAGGACTCACTGGAGAAGAGCCTCATGCTGGGAACGATTGAGGGCAAAAGAAGAGGAAGGGAAAGCAGAGAATGAGATGGCTGGATGGAGTCACTGAAGCAGTTGGCGTGAGCTTAAATGGACTCCAGCAGATGGAAGAGGACAGGAAAGTCTAGAGGAACAATGTCCATGGGGTAGCAATGGGTCAGACACGATTTTGTAACTAACAACAAAAGTGACCCTTGCAGGTCTAGTTGGCTGAGGAATTCTGGGGATGAAGTCCACACCTCTTCAAGTTGCAAAAATTGAAAACCCCTGCTCTAGACGCTTCTATGAAGAAGACTGTGCTAATGGGGGAGTGGGGGAGTGGGATGATAGATGACATTATGAGCTCATATCTCCTGGATCGAGTTAGCCTTTTGCAAGGAACTTCTCCTAAGGATTCTGCCTGACAACTCCACAATAAATCAGAAAAGAAAATGCTGCCCAATAAGACATGTCTTAAAATGAATAGAAGGGGAACTAAATCACGAAGCAAGATCTACTGCTAGGATTGAGGCTAGATTTACATTCTCTGCTAATCCTATCACCAGGCAGGCTATTCCCATTCTGGGTGTGGGAAGGGAAGATACCTTTTTCCCTTCCACTATTGGGATCCCAAGTACTGTAGACCTCTTCTACTGAAGCGATGGGCTGGGCTAGTCCCAACGGTGTGAGACCTCACCTCCAGCAGGAGAATGTTCCAAAGGACAGGTGCCATACAGAAAAAGTTTGCCTCCTTGATCCCACCAGCTAAAACTCTTTGACCAATGGGGTCTGCATCATGCCCATTGTCCAGATTAAGTCATACAGGACAATCTCTTGTTGAAAGTAAAATCTGGTCTGGTTCCAAGCCGGGAGAAGGATACTGGGAAAAATGAATCAGAAGCAAGCTGCAGGAAAGTCTCCATTTATTTGGTAGCCAGAAACAACAGGGACAGCAACATGTTTGTGGGGTGGCTGACAGCCAGGCATGGTGAGTAGAGTGATTTTTATACCCTTTTTGGACCTTTGCGATTGAGATGTCTGTTGGGGTTGTTTGATTAGATTAATAGTGTGCCTTTCTGTATTCTAATTGTCCCCATTTGGTTTCCTGAGTGGTGGTCAGGGTCATGGCTAGCCTTGGGGAAAGGTGAGGAATATGAATTCTGTGTGGCTTTGTGATTACTGACTTAATCCTTAATCCTGTCAATTCAGCCTGTCTTAAACTTCTAATTGGGGTTACTTGAGGTCATTCTGGCTGGGAGGCAGGAATGGCTTCAGCTTCTGCAGACGGTTTTTCTTTGCCCTCCCTGGGGGCATAGAAATAAAGGGAGGGTTGGGGGTGTCTTATGATTCTTCCTACACCCCATAGCAATAGTAGCATCTATTAGCCCCAGAGCACTTTACCAAACTCTCTAGGCAGTTTAATATGAAGAAGCATTAATTGTCCCCAACAATCTGGGTCCTCATTTTTACTGACCTTGGAAAGATGGAAGGCTGAATCAACCTTGCGCAGAGCCATGATGGCGTGGTGGTTAGAATGCAGTACTGCAGGCTTCTTCTGCTTACTGCTGACTGCCTGCAATTTGGCAGTTTGAGTCTCACCAGGCTCAAAGTTGACTCCGCCTTCCATCCTTCCAAAGTGGGTAAAATGAGGAGCCAGATGGTTGGGGGCAATATGCTGACGCTGTAAACCGTTTAGAGAGGGCTGTAAAGCACTGTGAAGTGGTATATAAGTCTAAGGGCTATTGTTATTGAGGCCTGCCAGGATTGAACTCTAGGATGTTCACCTGAAATGCTGCATTTCAATTAGGTTAGAATGCAGTATTGCAGGCTAATTCACTGCTCACTCCAGGAGTTCGATTCTTACCGGCTCACGGTTGACTCAGCCTTCCATCCTTCCAAAGTCAGTAAAATGAGGACCCAGATTGTTGGAGGGCGATAAGTTGACTTTGTAAACCAATTAAAGAAGGCTGTAAAGCACTGTAAAGCAGTAGGTAAGTCTAAGTGCTATTGCTATTGCTAACCACTGCACCATCAGGGCTCCTTGTTGAAGACAGGGATCAAGTGTTAAGGTATTAAGATTTAAGAATTGACCAGCAAAATGCTAAATGCTGTGAATCTGATGTAATATAGGCTGATGTAGCAAGAGTGATTCAGCAGAGTATGGGTAGTTCCCTTTAAGGCTGGAGAGTAAAGACCCCTTAAGAGGTGTGTATATAAAAGGCAGCCATTAGAGGGTGTGGTTCTCTTTCCTTGTGACCAGTATTCAGTGCAGAAGTTCTCCGTGTGTTCAGAGGAAGAAAGCTTGCTTTTAAAGGTATTTTACCTACCATGTGCTTATTATCTGTATATACCTGTTATATATTAAACCACTGTTAATGTCTAAGTCCCTGTGTGTTGTGTGTTGCTCCTGGGTTGTCTCATAAAGGTAGTCATGCTGCCGAATGCTCTGACATCATGTGATCCCTGAAACATATGAGCTTTCATGCCATCCTCATAGTGTCACCGATATTATAGGATCATTACAATATCCTTAAAAATGAACAAATCACAGTTTGGTCTCCGAGGAGATAAACCGTCCCCAATCGTCCACCCTCAATGTCTTCCTGAGGCCTGCAATAAATAAATAAATATTTGGAGGGATATATTTTCTTTCTCAAAGTCTTGAGGCAGTGGGGGAAAAAACCCACATTAAATACTAAGGATTTACTTCTGAAGGGTCTCCCCATCTGACTCCTGGATCCTGCCTCTCGTATATTATTCTTGATAGATGGTAGGGAAGGAATGGAAAGGTTAACCTGTGATTAGGAGAAGTATAATAAACTCACGTATGGTTGCCCATTTCTTCCTGTTTGAAAAATGAGCCCCATTTGTCACTGAGGATTCGGTGCTCTGTGTGACACACCCCTTTGACCTTGTGGTCGATAAATAATGCATCCTGACCAGGAGGACTGAATGGGGCTTTACTTATGTACTTACAGACTCAGGAGACAGTGAAGGATGGTTTTCTGTGGACAGGCGCCTGCCTGGTGGTTCTTCTAACTTAGAAGATGAATGGGCCCAGCAAGCTCTGATCTGACCTCAGAATAGTTATTTCAAGTTCAAGCTCTTCTGTATCAAATCAGCTGTCCAAGATGGACATTTGTAAGGGATATTTTTAGAGTGTGCTCTGCTGGACACGGAAGTTATAGCTGGAGAAACTCAAATTAATATGGGTTTGGGGTTTTTTTGCTTCCTGTTTTAACTCATTGTGATGCTAATTGAAATTAGTGTTGCTATACATTTATTTATTTTGTTTGTACCCACAAATAACTCAAGGCAGGGAGCATGTCCAACATGTTTTCTTCCTTGTGTTTTGCCCACAATGACAACCCTATGAGATGGATTGGGTTGAGAGAGAGAGAGACAGAGAGACAGAGAGAGAGAGAGAGAGAGAGAGAGAGAAACAGAGAGAGACAAAGACAGAGACAGAGAGAGCCCCAAAATCACCTAGTTGGCTTTCATTCCTAAGGCAGAATTTGAACTCACAGTCTCTTGAGATTGCTTCAAAGTTTCTCACTGCCTTTCATGCCTAAAGAGGAACTAGAACTGTCTCCTCCTGATTGTCCAAAGTCATTCAGCTGGCTTCCATGCCTAAGGCAGGACTAGAACTCACAGTCTCCAGGTGATTGCTTTAAAGTCATTCAGCTGGCTTACATGCTTAAGGTGAGACTAGAACTCATAGATTCCTGCTTTTTAGATCAGCATCTAAAACCACAAGACCAAACTGGCTGTGGACATTTTGAATTGCCCCAAACTTTAGATTGGTTTTCGACTCCAGATTTGTGTGTTGTTGTGTTCTTTTTTCATCTTTACAGCAGTGAGAGATTCCTCATACCTATTTCTGAGATACATTTCACTGCCTGTCAATGTTTTATCCCCTGTTTTTCTGAAGTTGTCATTCACAAGATGGTCAAGGTTTGAAATATTTCTACCTTCAGAGCTCTATGACTGGATCATATGGACCAAATCAAGAGCTCAATCAGTACCTGAGTGGATTTTAAACATTTTTGACTGTGTCTGCATTTGTTCTATGCTTGACAGTACCTCTATGCCTCTTTACCTCATGGATTACATCATCAGTCTTCCTCCCACCCCCGATCCTCCACCCCTCAGGGGCTCTTGAAAATCATAAGCACGTGTTCCACAAAAAAGGCATAGGCATCCTTTTCTGGATGGCTTCATAAATCCCCTGCTTTCTGTAGTATAGCATTTTTGAGGCGGTTTTATGATATTACTCTCTGGGCAGAATGTAGCCATACTGTATCATCTCATTCTGAAAATAAAATATTGAAGCAGCAAGGATTGGATTGAACACTTCGGCAAATTTTGGAAACAAATACAGTAGCTCTTGATTTTCAATCATTGGTTTAGTGACTGTTCGAAGTTACGATGACACTTGGGGAAAAAGTGGCTTACTGTATGTCCACTTTTCACACTTAATGACCGTTACAGTATCCCCGTGGTCATGTGATCAAAATTTTGGACCCTTGGCAGCTGGCTTGCATTTATGATGGTTACAGTGTCTTGGGATCACATCAGAGGTGGTATTCAGCAGGTTCTGACCAGTTCTGGAGAATCGGTAGTGGAAATTTTGAGTAGTTCGGAGAACCAGCAAATACCACCTCTGACTGGCCCTGCCCCCATCTATTCTCTGCCTCCCGAGTCCCAGCTGATTGGCTGCATCTTCTTTGGTTGCCCTGCAGAGGAGAATGGAGATGGAAAGAGGGTTAGTGGGATGGGGAGGGAATGGGATTTTGCAGTATCCTTCCCCTGCCACACCCACCAAGCCACGCCCACAGAACCAATAGTAAAATTTTTTGAATCCCACCACTGAGTCACGTGAGCACCTTTTGCGACCTTTTGACAAGTTTTATGTCAGCCAGAATATCGCAAAATACACAAAGGGCTGGCAAAAGCTTTCCAATTCTTTCCAATTTCTTTTCCAATTCTGAGAAATCTCAAGATTTAAACATTGCCCACCTTATCTCTTCTTCAAGAGTAGAGGAATAAATAGGGAAATAGTCAGCAGATGAACACACCGAAGCCATTTGGTGTAGTGGTTTAGATGCTGGCCTAGAAATCAGGAGGCTGTGAGTTCTAGTCCCACTTCAGGCATGGAAAACTGGCTTGGTGACTTTGGGCCAGTCATCCTCTCTCAACCCAACCCACCTGACAGGGTTGTTGTTGTTGTTGGGAAAATAGGAGGAGTATGAGGGACATTTGTCACCTTGAGTTATAAGGTAACCCTCGACTTGCAACAGTTTGTTTAGTGACCGTTCAAAGTTACATAGGACCATTTTTCATATTTATGACCATTGTAGCATCCCCATGATCACATGACTTACATCCAGAAGCTTGACAAGAGGTTCATATTTACGACTCTTTCAATGTCGCACGGTCATGTGATTCCCCCATGGCAGATTTCACTTAAGATTCGCTTAACAACCGTGTCACCAATTTAACAATCGCACTGAGTCACTTAACAAAAGCGGCCAGAAAAGTCATTCAAATGGGGCAAAACTCACTTTTAACAATTTTCTCACTCGGCAACATAAATTTGGGCTCAGTTGCGGTGGAAAGTCAAGGATTACCTGTATATGGAAAAAAAAAGAAAGCGGGAGACAGATATATTAAAAATATATCAAATATCTATCTCTGCCTCAGTTCGAGTAATTTGATTGCCGGACAATTGCTCTTAAGCCTCAGAGGTGCCTTTCAATTCCCACCTCATTTTTCTAGAGTCTGCCAAATTAGCGTGTAACAAAATTGGAACAATTATTTCCACCCCCAACCATTGTACTGTAACCGTGTACTGGATTTGGGCCTCCAAGGAGATGCACCAATATGCACACCGAATGATTATCCCTTGTCTGCTTGATAAACTCCCTGCTGGTATCTTAATCTTCTTTCAAACGTCTGATCGAACCTTCTCGGCCTCCCCTTGTCTGCCCTATTTGCATTGGAAGCAGACTGATAATGCTTTCCAGATGACTTTTGTTCCACCACTCCTTTTAGAAGGCAATCTATATTTAAAAAAAAAAAGACAGACAGACAGAAACTCTCACCCGCTTCCCGCTTTCAATTGCTTACCTCTGCCTTTCCAATCGACAACCAGTTTGCTTACTTTTTACAACACCTGCGAGCACAAAGCTCATTTGAACTGTGATATGTAAATCTCTTTTCATCTGGGAATGCTGGCTGAAATATATATATATATCAGGAACGCTCACTGTGGCATGGAGAATAGTAGGAGAATATTGTGCCTGGAACAAAGACAAAAGCCCAGGAGTCTGAATGAAAGATTTCCCGTAGCTGATTTTAAAACTAGGGTGCTGAAGGGAAAGAATAGCAATAGCACTTAGACTTATGATAAGACCTATCCCGAAAGTAAGACCTAGCACTATTTTCTAAACCTGCCCTAATATAAGACCTACCCCAAAAATAAGACCTAGTGTAAATCTCCAGTTCCAGGAAGACTTTTCAGGAGCAAAGAACACCCCCTACACACTCACACCCACTATTTGGCACCATAAATATATAAGCAAAATAAGACCTAGTGTGTTTTGGGACAAAAATATATAAGACAGTGTCTTATTTTCGGGGAAACACGGTATATACTGCTTTACAGTGCTTTACATCTGGTGGTGGGATTCAACTGGTGTAACAACCAGTTCGGTGAGCGCGTGCACATGCGTTGCATTTGAAAATAGCAAGAAAACTTACTTTTTACTGCAGCCCCAGTGAGTAAAAACAGTGGAGGCATGGTAATCCGCGCCACCACACCAATCAGCTGGGCTTCAAACAAAGGAAATATAGGACAGGATAGTGCAGGGGTGAGTAGGTGGGGCCAAATGATTGCCAGAACTACCGGTTCACTCAAACTGGTCCATACTGGCTGAATCCCATCCCTGTTTACAGCCCTCTCTAAGCAGTTTACAGAGTCAGCCTATTGCCCCCAACAATTTTACCCACCTTGGAAGGATGGAAGGCTGAGTCAACCTTGAGCCTGGTGAGAATCGAACTGCCGAATTGCAGGCAGCTGGCAGGCAGTAGAAATAGCCTGCAGGACTGCATTCTAACCACTGCGCCACCTACAGCTCATATAAAGAATATAAAATCTTCATCTTTTACCCCTATTGATTCTCATTCAGAAATGGAATTTGATTTGGAAATCTCTTTCAGGAAAGAGTAGAATTTTAGGAAACTGCCTACATCTGAAAGATTATGCTGTGAAGGAACTCATTCCATGGATCTTTTCCTTCCTGAGAAGTACAGATAGTTCCTACTTACAACAGTTCATTTAGTGACCATTCAAAGTTACAATGGCACTGAAAAAAGTGACTTATGACCAAATGCCTGTGGAGATTCTCAGTCATCCAGGTCATGGTTGTCCCAAAGGTGCTTTTTCAAGAGGCCACTGGGCTTTCAAGAAAGTCTTTGAAAAAGCACCTTTGTGACAGGTGACTGTTTTTCACACTTACGACCGATGCAGCATCTTCACGTGACCAGAATTTAACTCAGCATCTGACTCATATTTATGACAGTTTTTGTTTCCTGGGGTCATGGGATCACCATTTGCAACCTTCTGACAAGCAAAGTCAATGGGGAAGCCAGATTCACTTAACATCCAGATCACTAACTTAACAATGTTAAGGCTCCAATTATCTCATGTTGGGTACATTATGTGAAGATTCAGCTCCTTTCTGAAGTCCAATAAGGCTAGGAAAGATGGACAGAATAGAATAGAATAGAATAGAATAGAATAGAATAGAATAGAATAGAATAGAATCAGAAGGGACCTTGGAGGTCTTCTAGTCCAACCCCCTGCTTAGTCAGGAAACCCTGCACCACTTCAGACAAATGGTTACCCGATCTCTTGTTGAAAACTTCCAGTGTTGGAGAATTCACAACTTCCGGAAGCAAGTATTTCACTGATTAATTGCTCAATCAGGAAGTTTCTCCTTAGTTCTAAGTTGCTTCTCTCCTGGATTAGTTTCCACCCATTGCTTCTTGTTCTTCCTTCAGGTGCTCTGGAGAATAGCTTGACTTCCTCTTTATAGCAGCCCCTAAGATATTGGAACACTGCTATCAGGTCACCCCTAGTCCTTCTTTTCGTCAAACTAGGCATACCCAATTTCTGCAACCGTTCTTCATATGTTTCAGTCCCCAGTCCCCTAATCATCTCTGTACTTTTTCTAGACAAAGAGAAGAGGAGGACAATCATCCATAAAAAGCATGGACTCAATTACAGTAACAATGGAAGCACTGTTGGAAGACTTGAAGGGTCAGGCTGGGGATAGGAGAAAACACCAGTTTGATTAGAAAGAAAGAAAAATGCCTATAAGATAAGGCAGAGGTGTCAAACACATGCGTTGTGGGCCGGATGTGTCATGCACTGGCCACGCCCACTCTTGTTTTAGTGAAGGGGGAAAAAGTGCATGCATGGGGGTGTGCGTGCATATGCACGGGGTGCATGCGCATGCACAGGGGGTGTACACATATGCGCGGGGCAGGGCACATGCATCAGGATGCATGCACATTGCATTTTGTGGATGTGTGTGGGCACACGCTTTGAGCACTTGGTGCTGAAAAGGTTAGCCATCACTGATCTCTAAGATGATACTTTTTCTTAAAAAATGATGGTGTGGAGAGCATTTAGCCAGTGCCCACATGCCCAGTACAAGAACTGGGCCTGGCTAGTCTAGTGAAGAGAAAGACCAGGGGAGAAACGATAGCAGTCTTCCAATATTTGAGGGGCTGCCACAGAGAAGAAGGGGTCAAGCTGTTTTCTAAAGCACCTGAAGGAATAATGGATGGAAACTGAACAAGGAGA
The DNA here is from genome assembly GCA_009733165.1 of Naja naja. Classification (NCBI taxonomy): domain Eukaryota; kingdom Metazoa; phylum Chordata; class Lepidosauria; order Squamata; family Elapidae; genus Naja; species Naja naja. The sequence continues at coordinate 51,910,485 of CM019152.1, forward strand.
GATTTAACCTGGAAATAAGGAGAAACTTTCTGACAGTGAGAACAATCAACCAATGGAACTGAAGTTGCCCTCTGAAGTTGTGGGAGCGCCATCACTTGAGACTTTCAAGAAGAGATTGGACTGCCATCTGTCAGAAATGGTGTAGGGTCTCCTGCTTGGGCAGGAGGTTGGACTAGATGACCTACAAGGTCCCTTCCAACTCTGATTATCTGTTTAATCTGTTTAATCTGTTTAATGTCTGAATGTTCTGAGCCCATAAAAATGTCAGAAAAAAAAATACCAGTACCGGCAAGCGAATATCTTACTCTGCAAATGAAATGTCTTCTATTTCATGTTTAAAATATTGATTTCTGAATTTTGGGTAAGAAAAGTGTGTGTGTGGGGGGGGTGTCCTATACATGGGGGTGTCTTATAGATGGAAAAATATGGTATATTGGAAAGATTGGGATGGGGGAAGAGCATGAATACAAAAGTTGTATTTTAGTTTGCTGTTGTTCGAAACTTTTAAACGTAAGCATTGAGCTTCAGAAAGGAGGCTTGCAAGACAAAAATAACATACGTATTATCCACCTACTTCTTGATATATACAGCTGTGCTTGAAATTTGACAGAGCTGAGATGTGCAAAAAAAGAAGCCTTGTGAGAGCTTCATTCCAAACACCCCTGTCATGTTAATGCCGCTTCTTCAAATAGCATTGCTAATTTATCCGCCTTCTAAAGTAATTAGCATATATCTTCTTCTTTTTTTTTTTTGCTGACTTCTAGCTAGAAGTGAGATGTAGGTCAATGTGAGGGGTTTTTCATCACATTCAAATAAACGACAGTTGCCTTTGGGTTATTCTAGTATAATCCTTTTAGGATTAAGTGGTAGGCTAGACTGAGAAATTTAAAACAAGGTCTTGGAAGAAGGGCAAGCGGGAATGACTTTTGTGGTGATGCCAAGAAAGCCACAGGGATGTATCCATGAAGTCATTGGAGGTTGATGTTCTCCAGATAGGTAGCAAGACCTAGCCAATGTCGGGCAATCTTGAAGACAATGTAGTTAGGATTATCATCAAGAAATCACTGGAATTCCCTAGACATCGAAGTTAGTGTGGAAAAAAATATATCCTGGAACACAACAATGGCATATATTTTTTGTGTTGTCAAACACAAAATACATGGACTTGTCTAAGAAGTCACCCAGAACCAAGCTCAGTGCAAAGGAGACCTAATCTCATTCAAAGGAATGTTACTTTATTCCAACCTGATTTTTGTTTTATTCTTCTGCGGATGAAATGCTGAATGGATTGACTGCACATTGCAAAGCTGTTTACATTTCATAGTCTCCATCCATGGACACTTACAAGAAAATGGGGAAATGGTAACAAACCAACATACCCCATGCATCATGTAACCTACCACCTGTATTAAGATTCCACAGGAAAAGCCATATTTTGGGGCAAAGTAAGTGGCTCTCTCAGGCTGCAGACACAGGTGGTGACAGCAGTAGATTCTAGCAGTGGAGTGGCATATTTCCCATAAAGTTACTAAGAGATCCTAGGAACAAAGAGAGACATGGAATTACTTCTGAGAGGTTCCCTTTATTGTTCCTCACCTATAGACAGAAATCTTGCCAAACTAAAGCTACTATTTGCAACACTATAGATGTACTCTGGAAATTGCTAGGGTGGGATCTTCTTAACGCTCTTTCATCATCATCTTTTAATGATCCCATAATCCCTTGCAGCATGGAGTCTGGGCAACTGAATGGAGCTGAGTGTTTACTGGTTGGATGCCCTTCCTGTCACCAATGCAGAGTTATATTCAGCAGGTAAATTCTTATCGTGCCCAGAGAGAGAAATATCTGCCTCTGTCAAGGAACAAACTCACAATCTCCTGATTGTGACACAAGAGTTCCACCTCCAGGCCATCACACCACTTGAATCTTCTTAACTCTCTTTCTCCCGACCAAACTATCTAAGCTTCCCTTTGCCCTCTGGAATGCAGCCCCTTCCTTATTGGGAATCCAGGCTACATTCTACCACACTCATTCCTCAAATGGGAGGAAGGATGTGAGAACGACTTAGAACATCACCACACTGTAAACAGCCTTAGGGAGTTACATCAATTCCAAAGAACGATCATTGTATCATTGCTTTAGATCAATTCATTAGTTCTGGAAAGAGTTCTGGAAAGATTCCAATCCAATTTGGATATCTGACAGACTTTTCAATGTCATCTGCTTTTGCAGCATCTCAAACTTTGTCGTAGCCTTTCTTCTGCATTTGGGTGAGGTTAGAGATGAGTTGAACTCTCTGATACTGACACAAGAAGGCAGCCTATAAGTTTTTATCACCTCTATGTATTAGAGCTCTGCTGTGTGTTAGAATGCCTTTAGGGGGGTTATACAGAAAGAGGTTGATAGAAAAATAGATAGATAGATAGATAGATAGATAGATAGATAGATAGATAGATGGGTAGATAGATGGGTAGATAGATGGGTAGATAGATGGGTAGATAGATAGAGGGATTGTCATGCCCCTGGTGGAGACTGACTCTGAGGGAGAGGAGGAACAGCCAACAGGGAGTGGTCTACTTGGGAGGAGAGGGTCATGATCCTCTTCATGGGTTGCAGGTGTGAGATCTGCATAAGAGTCTGGATCTGGGTGCTAACAAACACTGGAGACAAATCAGTGTTTTGTTCCTAGAGAAGGTTTATCTTGGTTGACATTCTTCCAACAGACTGTACCTGGTTATCTTCCTGAAGTTGGTAAATTATTTATCCTGGTCTGTCATGGAACTTTATTCAGTGCGGTTTGTTTTTGGTTTTTGCTTCGTTATCTGCTCTTTGAATTTGAACGGTGTTTCTTTTGTTTGCAATGTCATTTTGAAAATAGTTTAATCTTCAACTGTGAACAATTAAACAGTGAAGCCAAGTTGAAGGCATTAAAGGACCTTTATTTATGTTTTGGTTTTTGTTATATTTTTGATACACTCCGGGTCATCTTAGGGATAGAGGGATAGAGGGATATACTGTAGATGATGGATGGATAAACAGATTCCAGTAATCTGCTCCATTTTTAAAAAAAAAATCTAACTTGCTCTTTCTACGCAATATCCTACTTTCCTCAAATACATACTGATTTACTTTTACTCTTCCTTAATTCTCAGATTCTTTGTTTAACTTATAGTATAGTCTCTGTTAGTCTTCTCTCACCAGTTTGGAAGTGACCTTAGCCGTCTTCCAGTCCAACTCCTTGTCTATTCTCAGACTACCCAGGCTGTCTACCTTTTTATTTGAAAACTTTCAGCATCCAGGAGTCTTGCAATTTGAAGTCCCGGTCTGCAATTCTTCAGAATTCAAACCCATTCTGTGCTGGTTTGAGTTTAGTTGACGGACAGTTTGGAGTCTGCTGTACAGTCATTTCCTCAGTCCTACAATCTCTTCCTGGACAGAGATACAGAGGGAATATTGCAGAAATGTATTGGAGTAGTGAGGCTATCTGATTGACATTTTGAGGCTAATGCACTCTAAAAGGATCACCACACTTGCTACTTTCATCCCATTCTGCCCCAAAATGAACCAGTTGCAGTCACTTTGACATCTCTCCACAGCAGCCCATGCTTGAATCTTTTGACTGAATCTATTTAATTTGAAGAAGATCTTGTTGCTTTTAAACTTCAATATGGAATCTTTCCATCCTTGACCCCCCAGGTTTCAAATTCAAATAGGATTGTGGCTACTATTCACTAGTACTATTTCCCACCCACCTCTGTTTTAGGCAACAACTTGCTTTGAACCTACAAAGCGTTTGATCTCTCTTGTGGTTTTTTTTTATCAAGAAGTAGAAAGATAATCACACTCAGTTGTCAATCCCAGTCCAGTACAGAAAAGTACAGCCTGCATTTATTTATTCCCTGTGTCTTAGATGCCACTCCAGTTGAAAGACGCTCTGAGCTGCAACCTACAACGAGATTAAACCAATAACTCATAAAAACCAAAACAAATTATGGAAAGTAAGCCACAATTAAAAAATAATAATCCTTCTTGACAAAGAGATAAAACACATTCCAGAAGATGGGGAACACCAATAACTCAAAGCACATTTGCTTCCTGAAGTGGTCAAAATGGATTTGTTTTCCTATATTGTGCCACAAAGTTTTTTTTCCCACCAATGTACAGATCTGCATAGAGTAGAGTAGAGTAGAGTAGAGTAGAGTAGAATAGAATAGAATAGAATAGAATAGAATAGAATAGAATAGAATAACAGAGTTGGAAGGGACCTTGGAGGTCTTCTAGTCCAACCCAAGGCTCAGGCAGGAAAGTCTATACTAGTGATGGCTAACCTTTACAGCACCAAGTGCCCAAAGCGTGTGCACATGCACATCCCAAAAATTCAATGTGCGGACATCCCCATGTATGCACCCTGCTCCATGCATGCACCCCACCCCCCTGCATGCGTGACAGAGATCCAAAGACCAGCTGGCTGGTGGGAGGTATGCGTGCATGTGTGGTGGAGCTGAGCTGGGGCGACGGCTCGCATGCCCACAGAGAGGGCTCTGCGTCCACCTCTGGCACGCATACCATAGGTTTGCCATCACGGGCCTATACCATTTCAGACAAATGGTTGTCCAATCTCTTCTGAAAAACTCCCAGTGTTGCTCCCACAACTTCTGGAGGCAAGTTGTTCCATTGATTAATTGTTCTAATTATCAGGAATTTTCTCCCTAGGTATAGGTTGCTTCTCTCCTTGATTAATTTCATCCATTGCTTCTTGTCCAGCCTTCAGGTGATTTGGGGAATAGCTTGACTCCCTCTTCTTTGTGGCAGCCCCTGAGATATTGGAACACTGCTATCACATCACCCCTAGTCCTTCTTGTCATCAAACTAGACATACCCAGTTCCTGCAGCCATTCTTCATGTTTTAGCCTCCAGCCCCCTAATCATCCTGGTTGCTCTTCTCTGCACTCTTTCTAGAGTCTCAACATCATTTTTACATCATGGCGACCAAAACCGAATGCAATATTCCAAGTGTGGCCTTACCAAGGCATTATAAAGTGGTATTAACACTTCATGTAATCTTGATTCTATCCCTCTGTTTATGCAGTCTAGGACTGTGTTGGCTTTTTTGGCAGCTGCTGCACACTGCTGGCTCATATTTAAATGGTTGTCCACTGGGACTCTGAGATCCCGCTCAGAGTTACTACCGTGTTTCCCCAAAAATAAGACACTGTCTTATATTTTTTTTGGCTCCCAAAAACACACTAGGTCTTATTTTTGGGGTAGGTCTTATATATTTATGGTGCCAAATAGTGGGTGTGAGTGTGTAGGGGGGTGTTTCGGGGGTGCACTGTTGCTCCCTGAAAAGTCTTCCTGGAACTGGAGATTTACACTAGGTCTTATTTTTGGGGTAGGTCTTATATTAGGGCAGGTTTAGAAAATAGTGCTAGGTCTTACTTTTGGGGTAGGTCTTATTTTGGGGGAAACACGGTACTATTGGGCAAGGTACCACATATACCATACCTGTGCATTTGATTTTTCTTGCCTAAATGTAGAATCTTACTCTTTTCACCATTGAATTTCATTTTGTTAGATAGCACTCAATATTCAAGTCTGTCAAGATCCTCCTGTATCTTAAGCCTACCTTCTGGAGTGTTGGCTATTCCTGCCAGCTTGGTGTCATCTGCAAATTTGATGAGTTCCCCATCTATCCCCTCGACCAAATAATTGATGAAGATGTTGAAGAGTACTGGGCCCAAAACATCCCCAAGCACTGTTTTAAAGGAAGAAAGATAAAAAGAAAATAAAGGGATGGAGAAGATGGAGACAAGCAAAGGAATCTATCCCATTGACTTTGCCCTCCCTAGCAACCCCACATTTCATATGCCACTGGACCCCACCTTCTTAATTCCGAGGCATTCGTTGTGGGCAGTTTGATTGCCAGTTTGCATTCCATGGGAGTGTAGGGAACCATTCTGCATTCTCCATTCTGATGCCTTCTGCAGGCAAGCAACCACAGGCTCCTTGTGTAAAATTGCACTCATTGTCAAAACAAAGTCTTTAGGTATAAAGTAGTCGGCGGAACTGGTTCCTTTCAAAAATAATCACAATCAGGCTCTGTTCTTGAAGCAGTCGTAACGTTCGTGTTCTCCCATAAATGTATCATCACATTCCTTTTCCAGGTCAATGATGCCCTAAAGAAAGAGAGAAAGGGGAAAAAAAGCACCAGTAATCTTTGGATGCTAATCTGGTACATGGAAAGTGATTAAGCAGAACCGAATCCCATTTCTCGCAGCAGGACTGCAAGGACATATGTTTAGAATCAGGAGGACTCTTGTGTTCTTAATATGCGTTCTTTGGGAAATAATTCCTCTTATAAAAGCTACTTACCCCCAATAATGGGGGAAGCAGATCCTTCAGAGTGAATTCTTGTCTCCCACAAGATGAGCAATCCAGAGGCAATTTGGAGCTGGGGCCTTCTTCTCTCCTACAGAGCATCTGAATATGCCTCTAGAGGTCACACCAATTAGTTTTGGATTGTGTTGTTCGCCACATCGCGCTCACACTCCGTCTCATTCTCAGCGTTACATCGGTTGCAGACTTCTGATTTTGGTAATAAGGCTTTGCCTTTCCTACCACCCAGATTGTTTTAATTTCTCTTTTTTGGTTTCTGCAGTGTTGGGAAATTATTGCAGTATTGGATTGACGCTGCACAGTGTGAAGAGCATTAAGGGATCATCTCTTAATGCTGCCACCACCATCCAAAAAGAAAAAAAAAGAAAGGGTGTTGTTTTCTAAAGCTTACTGGTTCTCTGCAAACACTTTCCCCCTTCAGACACAGTATATTTAAAACGTTAAATGCTGAAATATTTCTTTCTTTACATATTTTTTTTTAAAAAATCATTGTTTCTCCCTCTCCCACACAGAGATTTCATTCATTCAGTGACTGGAAAGAAAAACTTTTCCTTCATCTCTTTTATTTTATTCATTAACTGCTTTTATTATTTTGATAAATAACACAAGGCAGCCTTCTTCCTCCTTCTATTCCCCACAGTAACCTAGTAAGATGAGTTGAATAGAGAGAGTGATTGGGCCAAAGTCACCCAGTTGGTTTTCATGCCTAAAGCGGGATTAGAACTCACAGACTCCTGATTTCTAGCCTGGTGCCATAACCACTACACCTTCTGCCAACTCTTCCGTATAATGTTTATTTATTTATTTATTTATTAATTCGACTTATATGTCTCTCCGAGGGACTCAAGGCGCTCACAACTAAAATAGAATACAACAATAAGTTACTTAAAAATATATTAAATTAAAGCTGAATTAATATTAGTATTATTATTAAAACCCCAAAATTATGTAAACAACCCCAAGGGTCAACACTGCCCAGATTGTAAAAACAGCCAGGTTTTTAGCTCGTGGCGGAAGGTGCGGAGATCGGGAGCCAGCCGGAGCTCCAGCGGAAGAAGATTCCATAGAGTGGGGGCCGCCACAGAATAGGCCCTCCCCCGGGTCCCCGCCAAACGACATTGAGTCGCGGAGGGCAGCCCGAGGAGACCCGCCGCGACCGTATCGGGCGGCTGGTATTTGAGGCTGGGAGAAGTCGTTCTCGTAAATATCCTGGACCCATGCCATGTAGGACTTTGAATGTTAAAACCAAAACCTTGAACCTCACCCGGAGGGCAACCGGAAGCCAATGCAAGCCACGCAGGAGGGGTGTAACATGGGAGTATCGGGAGGCTCCCATCACAACCCGCGCAGCAGCATTCTGCACCAGCTGAAGCCTCCGAGTGGTGCACAAGGGCAGTCCTAGATAGAGAGCGTTACAGTAGTCCAACTGGGACTTTGTTGACGTGACCTTATCTCAAAAGGGCTTTTGTGATAATGAAGAGAACCAGGAGATGTTATCCCAAGTTCTAGATTCTACCTTACCAAACAGGAAGGAAAGAGGGAGGGAGGGAGGAAGGATGGAAGGAAGGAAAGAAAGAAGGAAGGAAGGAAGGGAAGACGGAAAGGCGGAAAGAAAGAAAGGGGGAAAGAAGGAAAGAAAGAAAGGAGGAAAGAAAGAAAGGAGGAAAGAAAGAAAGAAAAGATGGAGGAAAAAAGAAAGGAGGGAAAAAGAAAGGAGGGAAAAAAGAAAGGAGGAAAAAAGAAAGGAGAAAAAGAAGAAAACAAAGACAGAAAACAAAGGAGAAAAGAAAGAAACTTAGGGGCCACCTAACTGAAGAAAGCTCATTGGGGCAAGCTGTACTTGGATGTGGGTCAGATACTTCTGGTATGGTACTAAAATTGTGATCCAGGTTCCATAAGGTGGCTAGAATAACTTTGGTGAGTGAAGGCCACCACCTGTTCTTGTGCTAGAACTCCAAAATGCCAAGACCATTTCCTTGGAAAGCAACTCAGTCACTTTCTTGCGGATCCCTTGGCTACTATTTGCCTTGGTTAAATCAGATCAGGCATGCAAAATTGATAGATTTACCGTGTCATGAAGCCAGATAACCACGGCTGTTCCTAAGCCAGGCACCTCTACAGATAGAAAGATAGACCTCTTCCTGAGGAACTGTTAGATGGAGCCGCATTTTAGGAACATGGCACGTTATCTTGTGCTGATTCATATTATGAAGCCCATTATTGTGGACTTTGACTAGTAATAGCATTTTAGATAGATATGATCTTTCATATCAGTTCTGACAGGACACCAGAAACAGAATTTGAGACCGTCTGTGAAAACCATGCATTTTCCTGAACTATGAACTGTTTATAACTGTCTTCAGAAATGATTCCTTCCGAAATTGCTAGTGATAGGGAACGGAAATTAAATGCACACGTACTTCTAAATATCAAGCTGGCAACACTGCCGAACGTATATTAAACTGTGGAGTTGCTTCAGAAACCTGATTTACAAGTCTGCTACTTTTCTTAAACTATTTGATATCTTTGGATGGCATCAGAAGAGTAAAGAGCAAGTTAATCTGGAGAAAACAGCTTTGTCCCCTGCCATTTTATTTTGTGTCATACAGTATTCAATAAAAAAACATCAATAAATTTGTTCAAAGGCCCATATTAAAAAGATGCAAATAAGTATCCTTGTCCCAGTGCAGGGTTCTTTACAACTCTTTGCAGCCTAAATATAATTTAAGAGATCACATGGGTTCAGAGTTATCTTTCTTCTGCTTCTGATCTCACAAATGAGCAGATATAATCATCTGCTTAATTGGAAAGGGAGGGGAGAGAGGAAGGGAGGGAGGGACAGAGAGAGAGAGAGAGAGAACCTATCTAGCCTGACAAGAAATCTTTATTAGCCCTGGAAAACTTGTAATTAACCAAAACATAAATGAATATATTTTACCACCAGGAGTCCGTTAAGCAACAAACAACAACAGAATTGATTCTGCCATTGTGCTCAACTCAGCTAATGAGATGTCTTATTTTCTGTCTTGCCGTGAGACCTGGTAAAAGAATCATCTGGTTAATGGAAATTCCATGTGGTCCATGTCAAACATTAATTCTTTTTCTACTGTATATAAAAAAAGCTCCTTTCTCTAGTTTGCTTTTACTCAGGAATATATTGTACAACCAGGTCCACCTACTTCCCTCTGCTTCTTAGAACTGCCTCTGCCCCTTAGAATTGCAGGGAGAAAATTAAAAGCATAACATAAAAGTCCTTCCTCGTCCTATAGTAGGAAAAATAGCTAGGAGACTTCGCTCTGCATTCCTTTCGCCACGCAACTGACTTCTAGGCCTGCAAAAGCTACTTTCCTCAATAAACAATGGCTGTTAAGAAGACATTTGTCAAGATGCTGCGGTCTAAACCTCGCCAATTAGCACATGAAAGTATACTCCCACCAAATTAGAAGATTAAAAATAAACTAAAGCAATTACCCAGAATGCTGCGTTTCTAAGCAACTGGATTTGCACCACCTGGTTCCCAGCTGCAATAGGAATGGCTCAATTAATCAAAATAGGCCTTGAAAGGAGAAAATCCTGTAGGCAGACTTGGACTAGGCTAAGGAAAGTCCCCGTCTCAGGAACCTTAAAAACTTGGGCCAGGAACTAGGTTGCTAGGAAGAAGCAGGAGCAGTTCAAATGCAACAACTCCTTCGTAGAGCCTGTTTGCAAAATCTGGTACTGTTGTAAACCAGGTGTTAGAAAAAACAAGGATTATTTACAAGTTATCCCAAAGGTGTGGGATATTTTTTTGGCCCTTTGCCCTTTGCCTCCTAGACCATGGATGGAATTTTGGAATGTTTGCCTTCTCACGGATTCTTCCTTTTTCTCAATCCCAGCCAAGGAGTTTTGTGTGTCCAAGAGTTGCATGTGTAGCTTTGTCTGGATGATGTTGAGCTCTCATTACTTCCTTCCACATGGTGGGATGAACTCCTGGGAAACCGTTCCCAGGCTGCTCCTGGAAGGAGTCTAGGACAATTCGCCACAGCCAATTCATCATGGCCAACTCGCCTTCAAGGTGTTAGTAACAACTTATAAAGCCCTTAATGGCTTGGGTCCAGGGTACTTGTGGGAACGCCTCCTGCCAGCATCATTTTCCGATCGCCCTGTTTGCTCTCATAGGAGGGGCCTCCTTGGGGTGCCGTCAGTCAGGCATGGTCGGCTGGCGGTTCCCAGGGCTAGGGCCTTCTCTGTGGGAGCGCCTGCCCTTTGGAACCAGCTCCCCGTGGATCTCCATTTGGCCCCTGACCTTTGCTCCTTCTGCCGGGACCTGAAGACTTGGTTGTTTCAACAGGCTGGCCTGGAATGACCCTGGGGGGGTGTGGGTTGACGGTTTTAAATTTTTAATTCTTAATTGTATTCGGCTTGTTTATTTGTTTAATTCTTTTTATTGTAAACTTCTTCTGTTTTAATGTTCGCCACCCTGAGTCCTTAGGGAGTAGGGTGGCATACAAGTTGAATAAATAAATAAATAAATAAATAAATAAATAAATAAATAAACAAACTAACTCGCTACCTCCAGCTCACCACAGACAACTTGCTGCACACGACTCGTTCAGGACAACTTGCTGCAGGACAAGCATTACACTAATATCAAAGAGATGGTAGAAAGAAAAGGGGAAAAAGGAAGGAACAGAATGAAATGGGAATGGCAAAAAATAAAATATTTTTTTAAAATTATTTTAAATAATTAAATTGAATTGTTAAATTGCCCTGTGGCAAGATGGCTGTCGTGAGTTGGCCATGGTGAATTGGCTGAGGCAAGTTCTCCCGTTCTGCCCTGGAAGGGTATCATCCTTTGAATCAGTCTAGGAACAGCTTGGAAACCTCAGCTGAGTGTAGGATAGCCGTAGAACCAATCAGCTGCTTAGAATTTAAATATAGCTCCAAACGAACAACCAATCACACAAACAACTGACCGGACTGGAACACAAGGTGTTTATAAGCTAAGGAGAATAGGACAAGAACATCCCAGCTGATGATATTACCTAGTCTGGTGACAAAATGTTCAGCAACTAAATTGAAACAAGCTTGTAGAGCAAACCACTGTCAAAGTTCAACCGTTCATGTAGAATGAGGAAGAAGTATCAGAGGATGAGAACAAGGATCTCGTAATGCCCAATGCAGGGCTTAGTTCAGATACTGAAGGCTGAGGAAGAACCAGTCCTAGAGTATCTTCCAACCATCCAGGTTCAATTTTTCACCTCCCATTTCTGAGCCCTAGGTAGGTCTGCCTCAACCAAGTGGAAGAACAAAGGGCTAAAAGATTGGACTGGAATAGCAAGCTTATTTTGGGGGCCTTCAAGTCAGTGTTGAGTCCTGGCAACTGGTTGGAGAAGTGCCTGCAGTTTTCTTGGCACGTTTTTCAGAAGTGGTTTGCCATTGCCTCCTTCCTCAAGCTGAGAGAGTATTTCTAGCAGGACTACCAGATTCTGTAACAGCTTTGTGCTCTATGCCATCCATCTGGTAAACTCACAAGATTTGTTTTTACGTGTATACATCCGAACTAGACTGTGTTGTTTCTCCATGTCATATGATATATGTGGGTAGATGCATAATTTTGTATTAATTTTATTTTACTTCTTCTTTTTTTTGGTCAAGTTTATGCGCCACGGTGGGGCAGTGGTTAGAGTGCAGTACTGCAGGATACTTCTGCTGTCTGTAATTTGGCAGTTCAAATCTTACCAGGCTCAAGGTTGACTCAGCCTTCCATCCTTTCGAGGTGGGTAAAATGAGGATCCAAATTGTTGGGGACAATAGGCTGACTCTGTAAACCACTTAGAGAGGGCTGTAAAGCACTGTGAAGCAGTATATAAGTCTAAATGCTATTGCTGTGCAGTGTATATTGGAGGTGGTGACCTTTTGAGAGCTGTATGCAATGAAATTTCATTTTAATGTATGCCAATTAGTGTACATTCAAAGGGACAATGCAATGATTCTAAGTCTATCACCCATCTGCCTTCATGAGTCAAGTTGGAATAGAACCCACAGTCTCCCAGTTTGTATCCCACTAATGAACATAAGCTGACATTTACTTGGTCCAGCATTTGAAGATTTTATAAGAGATGGAGTTAATTTCTGGAAACAGCCTTCGTTCAACCCAACTTTGAGCCCAAAGACTGAAATCCAAGACCTTGATTCCATGAATATATCAACCATCAAAAAGATTATTTCCTTGCCAAGGAGCCTGGGGGCTCACATGGTTAGGATACTGCATTGCAGGTCACAAGCCCATGTTGGAGACCCAAGTGCTGCTGTCAGGTGGGGTTGAGCTCCCATCCTTCACTCCAGCTCCTGCCAGGGACATGAAAGGAGCCCTCAACTGGGCATCCCCCAAAGCAACAATGATGTCACTAGCTATTCCTTTCAACTCGGAAGTGTCTTGGTGCTTCTGACTCAAGTGCTATGCTATCTGCCTACCCTATCTCTTGATTCCTGGACTATCTTAGATAATTTTGACCCCAGCACAGAGGTGGAATTCAGCAGGTTCTGACCAGTTCTGGAGAACTGGTAATGGAAATTTTGAGTAGTTGGGACAACCGGCAAATACCACCTCTGACTGGCCCTGCCCCTATCTATTGTCTGCCTCCTGAGTCCCAGCTGATCTGCTGGGACTTCTTTTGTTGCCCTGCACAGGTGAACGGAGCTGGAAAGCAGGTTAGTGGGGTGGGGAGGGAATGGGGATTTTACAGTATCCTTCCCCTGCCATGCCTACCAAGCCACACCTACAGAACTGGTAATACAAAATTTTGAATCCCACCACTGCCCCAGCACTTTGATAGGGCAGATTTCCTGGCTTCTGACACTGATTAGATCACCCGTTTTCCGAGTTCAAGATTGAAAGATGAGACTCTGATCCCCTGAATATATTGAGCATCCTCTGGGGAAAGATGATCTTCCTTGTCTAACCCTTGACTCCTGGACTATCTTAAATAATGTTGACCCCCAACACGTTGATAGGACTGGCTTCCTGGGACGGAAGCCACCTTTTGCATCTGGGCATGTCACTCCTGCAAAGTTCATTCCCAGAGTGATGGAATGAAATTGATGGAACAAGGATATGAGAACAGTGAGAATTTTTAGTTTTATAGTGATGTGTGCATGTGAACTTGCATCCAAATTTTGTGTATTTCCATTTCCAAATTGTAGTAAACCTTGCAATTGATTTTGGCAACCATGACACAGTCAAGAGAGTTCTAGTGCTTTCTAGGGCTGCGAAAGAGGCCCTGGGAATAAACATAGCCTTACCTTTTTAAAATCTTAAATTGATGTCAGCCACCTTGTGAGACAAGCCGTCTCTGAAAAGGAGGCTAAAAATATGGAATAAACAATGAAATAAATAAAGCACTCAATGGAGTCCCGTATATCAAACTTTTTAGAAGTCTGCTCTTCGATCTTAATCCAAGGTAATAAAAAATTGCAGACAGATTCTTTATTGCAACTGTCCTTCCTTTTTGGCTGGGGCATTCTCGTACTGAACCATCTAACCAAAATGAAATATAGTCTGGAGTGCATCAAGTTCACGAGTTGGTTTTTGTTGTGTTCCCTTATGTAAAAGCATATCTTTAAAAAAAAAAAATAGAATCAACCCAGCCAAAACGGAGATTTTTGTTTAGCTGAAATATATATCCCATCTTCCTAAGATGGAAAACCCACTGAAATTTGTGAGCTTGCAAAGAGTCCCTGGTGAAGAAGCTGATGGACCCAGATCACTAACCGCTTGATAGAGATGATTAAGACATCTTACATGTCTTAAATTCCAGGATGAACTGAGCTCATCTCAAAGATTAAGATGCCACTCAGAAGGCATTTTCCTCTTGCTTTGCAGTTCCCCAATGTTCTGATGCCATTTTCAGCTGTTTTGATCTATTAAACAGCGTATCCCTACAGGGGAAAAAAAAAGCGCTTCTTAAATCGTATATTGAAATGTAAACATTTGGTGCGTATTAAAAAAGATTTTAAAAAACACAAATGAAAAAAGAAAAAAAGTGGCTTAGAACAGAAATAATAGAATAGGGTTTTTTTTTTAAACTTAATAACAGAGATGGAAGGGACCTTGAAGGTCTTCTAGTCCATCCCTCCTGCTCAAGCAGGAAACCCTATATTGTTTCAGACAGGTGGTCATCCAGTCTCTTCTTGAAAGTGTTAGCCAGTCTTCTGGATGTTAGTAGACCCGAGATACAAATCCACAAACCAACATACAGAGATGTAGGTAGTCATTTATTTTGTACACATAACTCACATCCCATCCGGCAGTAATGGTTTGAAATCCAAACTAGGTTAGAGCTGGAAGCATTTGCCTCCCAGCGTAATTATAGCATTAACCCCACCCTCCTAATTGCAGCTACCTCCTGTGACTGCCCTATCCTAAATCCCCACATAACAAACGTTCCCTAATATGGCTAATTAGGCTTTTATTCAGGGGTGGGATTCTACAGTTTCACACCTATTCACTAGAACCACTTGTTAACATCCTAAGCAGTTCGGAGAACCGGTTGTTAGAAGAAATTACTGGCCTAATCCTGTAAGGAAGGCAGGAAGGAAACATTCTGGTGTTGCTTACAGAAACTGCCTCTCCGTTAACCCTTATTACATTCTTGGCAGGACTAGACTTCCTGTCTCAGGAATTTCTCTGGAGTTTTTTCCCCTCCTTTGCTGGTACTTTGCTTGTGTGGAGTGACCATTCAAAGTTACAATGGCACTGAAAAAAGTGATTTATGACCATTTTTCACACTTACGACTGTTTTTTAAATAATTTTTATTCTTTAAAAAACAAAACAATACAAAAATCTTATTTCCATTAACAGTTATTGTGTCATTGTATATACATGCTTCTTGTTTTGTGACAATACATTATTTTTATCCTTATCCTTCACCCATTCGTACCACCTCTCCCATGTCGCATAGTATTCTTGATCCTCTTTGCCTTTCAGTTCCATAGTAAATTTATCTAGTTCAGCACAGTCCATTATTTTTTGAATCAGAACTTCATCTGGTGGTATTTTATCACTCTTCCAATTTTGTGCTAACGTGATTCTTGCTGCAGTTAAGATGTGTCCAATAAGGTATCTTTTATCTTTACTCAAATTCCCTTTAATCTTACCTAATGAAAATGTTTCGGGTTCCAATTTCAATTTATATTTTGTAATCTCAAAAAGCCATCGCTGTATTTTCTTCCAGTATTTTTTGACCTCTATACATTGCCACCACATATGGAAAAGTGTTCCTTTCTTTTGTTTGCACTTCCAGCATTCTGGTTTCAAGGTTGGATACATTTTCACCAGTCGTGCCGCTGCTAAGTGCCATCTACAAAACATTTTATATTGATTTTCTTTGAATGCCGTCGACAAAGTCAGCTTCCAGTTCTTGGTCCAAGTCTTTTCCCACTCATCCAAATTTATATTATGACCCACATTTCTTGCCCAGGCAATGAAGCTCCCACAACTTCTAAAGACAAAGATGTTTCAATGGTGGATTGTTCTCCTTGTCAGAAAACTTCTCCTTATTTCTAGGTTGAATCATTGAGGACAAGTGGCTGTCCATTCTTTCCTTAAAATATTCTGGTGTTGGAGCATCCACAACTTCTGGAGGCAAGTCGTTCCATTGATTAATTGTTCTCAATGTCAGGAAACTTCTCTCCTTGCTCCTCTCCTTGATTAGTTTCCATCCATGGTTTCTTGTTCCGCCTTCAGGTGCTTTGAACCCCCCCTCTCTTCTTTGTGGCAGCCGCTTAGATATTGGAACATTGCTATCCTGTCCTGTCTTTCTCTTCATTGTAGTAGATATTCCTAATTCCTGCAACTGTTTTTCATATGTTTTAATTTCTAGTCCCCTAATTATATTGGTTGCTGTTCTCTGCACTATTTCTAGTGTCTAGAGCATCTTTTTTGTATAGTGATGACCAAAACTGGATGCATATTCCAAGTGTGATCTCAATAGCACAGTGTAAATCAGCACTAACTCTGCTTCATGTGATTTTGATACTATTCCTCCATTAATTCAGTCTAGGACTGCATTGGCTTTTTTGGCCCACTGCTGGTTCACATTTAAATGGTTGTCCACTAGATTCCTGTCACGGTTGCTGCTATTGAGAAAGGTAGGGAGATATTTACAAGAGCGAGATTCGAACAGCTTGACACAATGGTCAGATACGGGAGATTTCATGCTATGCCGTACAATGAGCGTCTCTGCATTTGCGGAGTGGCGGAGGTAGAGGACCTGGCTCACATCTTATTTGACTGTTGCATATATAAGAGGGTGACAGACAGGTATCTTGGTCTATATACCAGACGAATGACCCATTGGGATCCCCATATCAAAATAACTTACCTTATGTCCAGCCAGAACTTGAAAATAACATTTAATGTAGCACAGTACTTAAACAAAATGATCCAGTTGAGATCTGCATATGTGGGACTGACTGGGGTGGATTGTAGGGGCGACTCCGAAGTATGATGCTGTCATATTTTATCTATATCTTAAATTATTCTACATTATTACAACTTCATTTTAGATTGTATTTTATTATTAATTTATCTAAATTGTATTTTATTCTGATTCCATTTTAAATTCTATTTTATCCAATTCCATTTTAAATTCTATTTTACTAAATTCCATTTTGAATTGTTTTTATCAAATTTTAACAACAATTTATTTCTGGAACTTTGCACTTTGATATGGCCCAAGGGCTAATCAATAAGACTGTATTGTATTGAGAAAGGTGCCACCTGTTCTATTCCTGTGCATTTGGGTTTTCTTGCCTCAGTATAAAGCCTTGATTTTTCACCACTGAATTGCATTTTGGTGTTGCAGCCATGGTCTGATTTCTGGGTGGTGGTTGCCTTTTGTCTGTGGGGTGGGCTTGGGTTTGAGTCTGGTGAGGGAGATTGGTGGTGGCATCATGTGTTATTTTGGGTCCGGTGTTGGTTTTCGTGGCTGGGACTCGTTTGTTGATTAGGGCTAGTTTCCAGATGCCTGTAGGCAGGAAGTATCATCCCGTATATTCATGTTATGGGGGTGTTTCTCTATTTCGATGGCTTCCCTAATTATTCTCTTGTTGAAGTGTTCAGTGTTGGAGATAAGTTTGGATCCCTCAAAATCAATTTCATGTCCTGTGGCTTTACTTCTAGATCTTAAGCATAATCTTAAGTGCTGGTTATTCCCCCCAGTGTGGTGTTATCTGCAAATCTGATGAGTTCCCCATCTATCTCCTATTCTAAATTATTTTTGAAGATGCTGAAGAGTACTGGGACCAAGTCAGAACCTTGGGATTTCCTATTGCCTGCTTTCCTCCAAGGGACTACACATTGAATGTGATTGGTCAGTAAGTTAAAAATCCATCTGGTGGTGATGCTGCCTATCCAACATTTTCCTGTCTTAACAAGTAGCATGTTGGGGTCTACTTCGTAAAATGCCTTAGAAACATAGAATTGGAAGACTCAAAAATTGGGCCTAGCAATGCATCCTGTATACTTAAGACTACAGCGTGCATGGTTTAAACAAAGATAGGATGCAAAATTTAATGCAGATTTTCCCCACAGGCTTTTTAAATGTGCAGAATGTCTTTAGTGGAATGGACTGGAAATCAGATTCATAAATTATTCAGTTACAAATAGATTGATCTTTTTTCCCTCCAAAAGACAGCTATGCATACAGATAGCATTAACATGACAATATAAGAACTGTAAAATCTAACTCAGCAGTCTGTTTCTAAGAAGAGCCATTTTATATGCTCCTGGGCTTCCAAATGTGATGGAAATATAATCTTATATAATTCAACAGGAAAGAATACTTGTAACTCAGAAAATATTTGTAGCTATTTGAACTGTGAAGTTCTCGGTGCTCTCTGAGCTTGGTTGTTTGTTTACAGACATTTCATTACCAAACTAGGTAACATGATCAGTGATTACATCTGCAGGAAAACAACCACGCTCAGAGAGCACCAAGGACCTCACTGTTACCTATCCATACCCTCTTTATGTCGCAATGTTCCCCCTTGTGGGTGCTGTGGTTAGCAAGACTGTACAGTTCTGTCTTTTTTTTTAATAACTTTTATTCTTTAAAAACCAAAAATACAAAACTCTCATTTCCATTAACAGTAACTGTGTCATTATATATACATATTTCTCATTTTGTAACTATATATCATTTTTATCTTTATTCTTCACCCATTCATACCACCTCTCCCACATCGCATAATATTCTCAATCATCCTTGCCTTTTAATTCCATAGTGAATTTGTCTAGCTCTGCACAATCCATTATTTTTTTTTTAAATTAAAGCTTCATCTGGTGGTGTTTTATTGCTCTTCCAGCTTTGTGCAAAGGTGATTCTTGCTGTGGTTAAGATGTGTACAATAAGGTATCTTTTATCTTTATTCAAATTCCCTTTAATCATACCTAATAAAAATGTTTCTGGTTCCAATTTCAACCTATAATTTGTAATCTCAAAGAGCCATCTCTGTATTTTCTGCCAATATTTTTTAACCTCTATACATTGCCACCACATATGGAAAAACGTTCCTTTTTTTTGTTTGTACTTGCAGCATTCTGGTTTCATATTTGGATACATTTTCACCAGTCTTGCCGGTGCTAAGTGCATCTACAAAACATTTTATATTGGGTTTCCTTAAATGCCGTTGACAGCTCTGTCTTTGTATTTTGGTCACCATAATATAAAAAAAGATGTTGAGACTCTGGAAAGAGTGCAGAAAAGAGTGACCAAGATGATTGGGGGGGGGGGGCTGAAGTCTAAAATATATGAAGAACATTTGCAGGAATTGGGTATGTCTAGTCGAGTGAAAAGAGCTACGAGTGACATGATAGCAGTGTTCCAATATTTGGGGTGGGCTGCCACAAAGAAGAGTCAACCAATTTTCCAAAGCATCAGAAGGCAAGACAAGAAGCAATGGATGGAAACTGAACAGAGAGAGAAGTAACCTAGATGTGATGACCCGGAATGTAACACAAACATAACAAAATCTAAAATGTAAATAAATGTCTTTTAATGCCTCCAGCTTGGCCCCACGGTTCAATAATTCTCAGTTGGAGATAAAACTTATTCAAAAATAGTCTTTAAAAGAAAGCAATACAGTCCGAACTTAATGAGCAGATAGAGGTGAAATAAAAAACCCCAAAACAAACTACCATGAATTCCACAACGGACCACGATAAGTAATTACCAACTTCAAGGAGATAACAAGGCACAGTCTGCTGGAAGGACGCCAACCAAGACAACTTCAGCCCAAAATAAAACTCGCTTTGGTTCTGGCAACGCTGTGTTGTAACCATCTCTCTTATATACTATTCTCCCCAGCTGCAATCAATGAGGGGGATCATGGCCGCTTCCTCTCTCATAAGCCAAGTTGTTTCCTTCTCTGTTCCTCCCTGCATGTCCTAGGATGAAGAGGGGATGGGCCTGGTTCTTCCTCTGACTGCCCAGCCAGCCTCTGCTCTTGCCCAGCCTCCACCACAACCTCCGGAGCCACACCTC
The DNA here is from genome assembly GCA_009733165.1 of Naja naja. Classification (NCBI taxonomy): domain Eukaryota; kingdom Metazoa; phylum Chordata; class Lepidosauria; order Squamata; family Elapidae; genus Naja; species Naja naja. Next base: position 51,930,408 of record CM019152.1, read on the forward strand.
CACTCCCTGTCAGCTGTTCCTCCTCTCCCTCAGAGTCCAACTCTAACAAGGGCATGACACTAGAACTCAGTGTAACCTAAGCAGAAACTTCCTGACAATAAGAACAATCAACCAGTGGAACGACTTGCCTTCAGAAGTTGTGGGTGCTCCAACACTAGAGGCTTTTAAGAAGGGACTGGACAATCATTTGTTGAAAATGGTATAGGGTCTCCTGCTTTAAAAGGGGTTGGATTAGATGGCCTCCAAGGTCCCTTCCAACTCTGTTACTCTGTATATTGCTTGGCTCAGCCCAAACCTGCACCAGCACCGAGTTGTTAAGGAAAAGAAAGAAGAACCAGACAAAGCCAGACAAAGGAGTGAAGAGGGAAGCTCCGGACCAGACAGAGGGGAGATGGTCTGAATCATCTATCTGTCAAAAGGAGCATGAGGAAAGCTAGGTCTGTGGGCGAATTCTGATGATGATGATCAAAATCCAGATTTTTCAATACATCACCAGACCAGAATCTCTACCATCATAATTTATATTTGGGTCATAAATGAAATCCCGTACCCCTTATCTCCTGTGACTGAAAGCTGAAGATGGAAGGAGGCTAAAGAACCAACAAGGTTCTGAACTTGTGAGTAATGTTATAATGGGAGGCACCTCAAGGGATCCTGTTGGAATCCTCCTCTTTGCACTCGTCTTTAAAACAGATGACTCTGAGACCATTCCCAATCTCTAAAGATGCTCCCTCCCTCTCTGGATGGTGCTAAATCAAACTGCCAAGGGTGACATCCCTGGGGCTAAAGAAACAGAGTTTAAGCATTCATTTGTTTTCTGCAGGTACAAATGGAATAGGCCGAAGGGCAAGGGTTTTTAATTGCTCAGAGATCCCTTTGGATTTACCAAGGTGGGTCACCAGTCACGGCTTCACTTTTCAGATTCCACTAACATTTTCCATGTGCGCCGTGGCTGACACACTATAACTCCCACAAAAAATGGGCAAAAATAACAGGAACGGCCATTCCAGCCAAAACCATGGGAATTAAAAAAAACAACACTTTACGGAGCTGTCTATCCATCTCATGATCTCAGGAGGCTCAAAACCAGTAGAAGTAAGAATAACACCTAACACGTGGAATAAATAAATAGGAATTTATCTGCAAGGAATGGTTAGAAAATTATGACTATTTCTTGCTCTCTTGAAAGCTGCATTTTTGTTGTAATTTCCTGCCTGTTGGGTGGGTATATTTGGTGAGCTTTCATGTTGTAATGACATCTGGTTTATATTTTTCCCAATATCTTAGTTGTTTAGTCCTTGGCTTACAACCACAATTGAGCCAAAAAAAAATCAGTTGCTAAGTGAGACTGTTGTTCACAGGGTTTTATGACTTTGCCTACCACAAGTGTTAATTGAATCACTGCAGATGTTAAGTTAGTAACATAGTCGTTAAGTGAATCTGGCTTCCTTGTTGACTTTGCTTGTCAGAAGGTCACAAAAGGACACTGCAACCATCTTAAATAAAAGCCAGTTGCCCAATGTTTGAATTTTGATCACGTGACCAAGATAATTGTACAACAGTCGCAAGGTTTAAAATCGGTCATAAATCACTTTTTTCCAGTCACTGTCACTAAATGAATGCTTGTAAATCAAGGTGTCAACTCATAAAATATTTTTATGGTCTTTGTAGAGTTGCCAACAGAAATGGAGGGGGGAGCAGTGTGGCAGCTTGCAAAACCGAAACTGCATTCCACAAATGTTTTCAAAGATAGTAACTAGGTGACCGAAGTTTCTGCCGCACAAAATTGTAACTGGAGAGCATGATTGATGACTCTTGGCTATGGATGTGTCCCATTGGAGAATATGAATTACAATACACCCAGGGGGTGGGGGGGGGGGAAACCAGGGTCAAGGGTGACAATGAATTATGTGTCTCAGAGTCAGCTACACCCAGGCAGTGCCGGCATGTTAACTCCCAATAAATCCTTTTTAAGTTTTGGAAGTTTGGCTTGAGACTCATGATTTAAATGGGGGTAACTGCTGGAATCCTGACACAAGGACTGTATTTCTATAACTATCCTGGTACAAAGGTAGGACGTAATGCCTTTAGGAAATCAGTGAAAAAAAATTGGTAGATTTTTTTAATGAATGGAATTGGAATCAATTGCTTGCTGGATATATTGAATTTCAATGTGGCTCCATCTGCCAAAAGCTCCATCCAATTCAGAGCTGGTATTCAGCAGGTTCTGACCAGTTATGGAGAACCCTTAGCAGAAATTTTGAGTAGTTCAAAGAACCAGCAAATACCACCTCTGACTGGAGATTTTATAGTATCCTTTCCTCACCACGTCCACCAATCCATGCCCACAGAACTAGTACTAAAAATATTTGAATCCTACCACTGATCCAATTCTACAATTCTATTCAGCTCCAGAGACACTGAATGGCTGAAATCTGAAAGCATTTTTTCAATGTGTGCAGTCTGATTTCTTCTTCATTAAGGGCCATGAGCCCTTCTAAAAATGCCACATTTTAGGTCCTTTCAGAAAAGCAACAGGGTGGGGCCAACCATACCTCAGAGGAAACAATGTTCTCTAAAGGGGGAGTCATCACCAAGAAGACCCTTTTAGGTGGACCCAATGGGAGCCATAGCATACCTTGCCTTTCTGTCTTCGTGGGCTGGATAGATGTTCAAGTAGCAATAGCAATAGCACTTAGACTTATATACCACTTCACAGTCAGGGGTGGGATGCTACCAGTTCTACCCAGTTCTAAAGAACCGGTAGCTCTGAAGAGCAGCAGATACCAAACCGGTTCTGTGTTTGCTGCTGTTTGGCCCACCCACCCACCCACCCAGACTCTTACCTGTCCTTTATTTCCTGCTTTTTCAACCTCAGTTACTTTGTGTGGCACAGCTGAGGTTGAAAAAGCAGGAAAAAAGAGGCTTTTCAAATGCTGCGCACTCGCGTGCAGCGCTTTCAGCTGTCTGTGCAGCACAGCTTAAGGTTTTTTTACACGCACGCACAGCAAAATGTAGTCACCAAACTGGTAGTAACACCGGCTGAATCCCACCCCTGTTCACAGTGCTTTTACAGCCTTCTCTAAACATTTTACAGAGTCAGCCTATGGCCCCCAACAATCTGGGCCCTCATTTTACCGACCTCAGAGGGATGGAAGGCTGAGTCAACCATGAGCCTGGTGAGATTCGAACTACCAAACTGTAGGCAGCCAGCAGTCAGCAGAAGTAGCCTGCAGTACAGCACTCTAATCACTGCGCCACCCCAGCTCTTAGTAGGGATGCAAAACAGAAGGGATGCAAAACAAATTTCTCACATTTGAGAAAGAGACTACAAACTCCTAGAATCCTAAAATGGAAGGGGGGGGGGTTAGTCCAGTGATGGGATTTTATCAGTTTCCCTATCGGTTCGGTGATCGCACACTTCATGTGTGCGCACAGCTTTCCAAACACCAGCTGAGGCTCTGTTGTGCCAATCAGCTGAGAGGATAAAGAAGAGAAAAGCACAGGGGCAGGTGGGACTGCATTTTTCTCTTCTTTCTCCTCTCAACTTATAGTCGGAGGTGTTTTTTAGTTCCGCTTCAACAAAAATTGCTACCGGTTCAGTTGCACCGGGCCGAACCATTTCACCACTGGGTTAGTCCTTTTTCCCCTGCTCAGTGCCAGAATCCAAATTGAAACATTGAAGATGGATGACTGACTAGCCTCCACCTGAATTTATCCAATGAAAAGACCCAACCAGCTCCATGATAATTGGTTTTACTGTTCAAGTTATTTTATTATGGGGAAGATTCCGCCACCCCCTACAATTTCTACCAGCTGGAATGGGCCTGTTGTTTTTCTAATGCTTTTCTAATGCTGTTCCAATGATTTCCCCTAACACAGAGCTTTAAACAACACAGATGGTTGCTATTCGTGGTCTAGGACATACATTTGGGGGGTGGGAAACACATGCAAAAGGTAAACTATACAGTTGGCAAAGGTATAATATTGTAATCTACTGTGGGGGGTTGTTTGACTGGAAAAATTACAGTCAACTGCTTGTTTTCGCCTGTGTTTTGGAGTTGTGGTGTGTAATCAGCACATAATTATCTATTTTGTGGGCGGGTGTTTTTAAAATCACTTTTTTAAATTTTATTCAGGAGATTAAAATACAAAATCCAAAAAAAAAAAATCAAGAGAAACAAAGCTGAACATTATTTTGAGGGTTTTTTTACGTAGAAAAATGAACGTTTACCTTTTTAAAAAAATAATAAAGTTGCACATAAACTGGATTTCTTATAAAAAATGATCTAAGTTGCATACAAAGGGCGTCAGGAAGAAAGAATTGTGTATAAAAGCAACAGTAGGTTTTTGTGGTGGTGTGTTTTTTAAATCCTAGGTAATCTGACATGGAAAGATGTGTCTAAAGCCTTCTGGGGAAGAAATAAATGGCGGCCTAGTTCATAAAATGACACTCAACAGGAAATTAGCAGTCTCTAGCACCTCAGGGCAATTTTGTTCATCGAAACCTTTCCCCTCTTTTCAGTAATTTGATGGCAGAGAGAGCCACAGGGACCAAAGACTCAATTCTGATCTGATTGTAATATTTATGATGCATTCCTTGATCCAGACTAGACTTTCCCAATACCCTGAATTAATCAAAGACATTTTGTTGGCTGGCAAGGCATAGGGGATTCTGGAAGAAAGAGTTAAGAGCTTGCCTGAGGCTGAATGCAGAGTGGGGGGCTATAAGAATAAAGCTCTACTTCTGTTAAAGGTAGACTGAAACCAGATTCTTGTTTCTAAAAATCACAATGACCACCTAATGCAGTTGTGAAAGGTGACACCGTCGGCTGGTGTCTCTAGCACAGGTTCATTGCCTCTGCACAAGGAGGGTCTTTAGGTCAAAGGGTCATGACCTATGGCCAGAAGGTCTAATCTGAAACAGCCCCTAGAGCATTATCCAGGAGAACCATTAAATTCTGACAGCAAAGAAGAGCTACTGATTTTCAATCACCTCTGACTCTATTTTTCTTTCTCCTCTTCTTCCTCTACTCTGACCCACCTCCCCGGCCTTTCTGTTTTTACTGCTGTGACTCTACTTCCTCTTGCGTTTGTCTAGCTATGCGCCCTTCTCCGGAGATTCAGGGCAGCTTACAATTTTGGGAGCGCAACCCAATGTGCTCAGCAATAGCCTTCCTTCCATTGTATATGCCTGCTTATTACTAAGTGGCATTTTTACAAAGTCAGCTTATTGCCCCCAACAATCTTGGGCCCTCAATTTACCTACCCCGAGAGGATGGAAGGCTGAGTCAACCTTGAGCCTGGTGGGATTCGAGCCTGCACTAATTGCAGGCAGCTGGAACTAAGTGCTAGGCGTTTAACAGCCTGCACCACCAAGGCTCTTTTGGTCTTTGCACTATCGCCTTGATGACCTCTTTCCTTTCCCCTTCTGAATTTTCTCTTTACAATATTCTCCCTCCCTACCTTACCACTCTTGAATTTCCCTTAATTATCTCCACATTTTATTTATGGTGACTTTGGTCAATCAATCAATCTATTATGTTTGCATGAAGAGGCAGACACGGAGTGCTTCAGCTCTTAAGTTTTATTGTGACTTCAGCTCAGAACGGACCCAATTTGGCTTAGCTGAGGCAGCTATATATAGCCGGCTGCCTCGGCTGACAGCCAATCAGAGTGCAGGGTTTTCCCGCACTTTTTAACCAATGATTTCAAACACTTTAGAAGAACAACCAATCAATTCAAACTCTGCATACATAACACAATCAATCAGTCTTGATTGTCTCAATCAATCAATCAATCAATGATCCTCTCAAAGGTGCTTTTTCAAAAGGCAATTGGACTGGTTATTTTTTTTTGCCCTGAGAAAGAAGAAAAAGACATGTTGCTTCTTGTCCAAGAAACTTCATAGGTTCTGGAAGGATAGTTGGGGCGATGGAAGGATTAGTTCTGACAGGATGGGCGGGGTAGGGGTAATTCTTGCATTGCCTCCACCATTCTGCCAGAACCGATGAAGCTTCTTGGATGAGAAGTGAAACGTCTTCTTCTTCTTCCTCAAGGGAAAAAACCAAACGAACGGTCCAGTTGTTTCTAACACAGAAACACCAACAACTGAGAGAAGATGGAAGTACAGACAATAGGAGTGGAGAAGGGCAGAGAGAAACATTTTGTGATGCATCTTCAGTGAACCAGGCAACATGGTAAAAGTGTGAATGAAAATGGCAGGCTTTTCCAGCAAATGAAAAATGAGAGACAAGGGAAAGCAGGAAACTGAAAGAATTTAAAAATCCACACAGATAGTATTGGTGAGAAAGCAATAGGAAGTTTTTTTTTAAGTCCCTCAGGAGAGAAAATTTCTTGCAACAATAGCAGATTCAAAACAGATCAGGCCTAAAAAGGAAGCTATTTTTCCAGCTGTTCCGAGAGTCATGAGATTAGTAGCCAAGGAAAAGCAAATGGGTAATTGTAATAATCACCACATTTTCATAGAAGGAGAAAATGTAAGTGAACGGAATGGGACTTAGAGAGTTACAAGTGTAGAAAGTGTACCTCATCTAGAGATGGATGAGAGCGATAAGTGGTAAGTTACACATTTTGTGACAAATTTGAGAAGACAGTTTAAAACAACTAAAGAGAACATATGTGCAAATTGAACAACATGCATTTTAGACAGGATGACTATCCCCCTTGGAAAATTGAACTGAAAAAATCATCACCTGGAAACCAACACAATCAGCAATGTCATTTTCAAACATTTAGATCCATCACTTTAAAACTTTCAGTTCTCTTTAAATTGAGCAGCAGGTGTTTTTTTTAAATGTAATGATGAAAGTACCACCTGCAAGATTTAATTTCCGATAAGAATATAACGAGCCTGTGCAATTAATCAAATGTAGAATATTTCCAAGGAAAAGCATTTGGCCTTAGGCCAAGAAAACAAGCTAAGATCTAGGGAGGCAAAAAACAGACCCGATTCCTTTCTGTAACTTTTACCCTGATATCTGACAATGTTCACATCAGTAGAAGTCAAAGACGGAAATGACCGTAAAAATGAAGGAAATATTTATTTATTTATTTATTTATTATTTGAACTTGTATGCCGCCCCATCTCCGAAGACTCGGGGCGGTTCACAACTAAAAAAACAGACAATAAATACTTAAAAAACAATTAGATTAGTTTACAAGCCCAAATACTAAAACAGATTGACACAATTAACATTAAAACCTATCCCCCACCCAGGAAGGGGTCACAGCCCGGGTTGGTCAAATAACCAGGTCTTTAAATAGAATAACACATTCACTACTGGGTTCTTTGACAAACAGAACTTCAGAAAGTGATAGATAAGTTGTTTGGGGGGATATTGCACAGATATTCCAGATATTGGAACAATTGTTTTATCCCTGATAATGAAGGTCCAGGGGAGACATGATAGCAGCGTTCAAATATTTGAGGGGCTGCCACAGAGAGGAAGGGATCAAGCTGTTTTCCAAGGCACCTAATGGCCAGGCAAGGAATAACAGATGGAAACTGATTGAGGAGAGATTCAACCTAGAAATAAGGAAACATTTTCTGACAGTGAGAACAATCAACCAATGGAACAGAAGTTGCCTTAGAAGTTGTGGGAGCTTCATCACTGGAAACTTTTAAAACGAGATTGGACTGCTATTATTCAGAAATGGTGTAGGGTCTCCTGCTTGGGCAGGGGGTTGGACTAGATGACCTACAAGGTCCCTTCCAACTCTGTTAATCTGTTAAATCTGTTAAATGTCAAGCACTGGGGGGAAATCAGGAGATTCAGGCAGTTCAAATGAGTATAATAATATATTGCATACTTAAGCTCTCTACAGGAATCTGGCCAACTAACGGTCAAGGGAAATGAGTGGGAGATAAGAAAGGCATTCAAGGTGGGCTGGACTTAAATCGATTGTGGGCATGCAGGGACTCATGACTTATGATGCATTTGATCCCTCCCTTGGACTCAGCCTGGTCATCTCCTACAGTAAACCTGTCTTAGCAAAATATACCTAGACAAATATGTTTCATAAGTATGTTATGATTTGAGACCGAAAACAGTGTCAAACGTAAGAGAAGAATGGTCCTGTAAATAGTAAATTGGGGAAAATAAAAAGAGGTAATTCTTGTGGATGCCATTTCAACCCTCTACAGCTGACAGCTCAGTTATTTTTACTTGTTTTTCTTCCAATATTTTATTAGTTTATCAGCATATCAAATACAAAATACAAAGGAAAAATGAAAATAATGAGAAAAAGGGGAAGAGAAAAATATATTTGCTTTTGTACGAGTCTGATAAATGTGTTAAGGAAATATATTACAAGCCATAATTTTAAAAAATGAGTTGTTTGGCTGTGTGAATACTGAGTCAATTCTGTAATATTTTGAAATGATTTTGTCTGTTGTCTGTTTTAACTTGTAACCAAATTATATTTTAATTTTAAAAAGGCCCCTTTTGGTATAAAGATAAATAAAAACCTCATAAAATGTATAACCTCAGACAAGACATACATCAAGAACTCTGGAGACTGATAAACTAGTGAAATAATTATTTAACTAGAGTAGAGATGCAGAAGGATTTTTTTTAAACATAGAGCAATCTTTTAGGAAAGAAAGACTTTTTTAAAAGAAAAAGAAAAATCATGTATAAAATCTAACATTGAGAATCCAAAGCTTCCTTCAAAACACTCTTCTTAAACCTATCAATTTTCCTATTCAATGTTGTCAGAGCATTTGCAGTGTGACTGCCATTATGAGACAACCCAGGAGCAACACAGAGACTTAGACATTTAACAGTGGTTTATGTACAACAGTTATATACAGAAATATACGTGGTAGGCAACATAACTTATAAGTAATCTTTCTTCTTCTTAACTCTACACGGAGAACTTCTGCAATGAATACCAGACACAAGGAGAGAACATGCCCTCTAATGGCTGCCTTTATATAAACACCTCTTAAAGGGGTGTCCATCCCCAGTCTTAAAGGGAAATACCCATGCTATGCTGATTCATTCTTGTTGCATCATCCTATATTGTGTAAGCTTCACTGCTGATCGGCTCTTAAATCCCAAGACCTTAACAAATGTCCTTGTTGTGAACATTAAATTTCTGAAAGGAAAGGAAGATTAGAACAGACTAGACTGTGTTGTACAGCCAACTTGTGAAGATTGCAAATGGTGATCACATGACTCTGAGATACTGCAACAATTGTAAATAAATATCAGTTGCCAAGTGCCTAAAATTTGATCACATGACCATGGGGGGGGGCTGTAACAGTTGTGTGTGTGTGAGAAGATCAGTCATCGGTCAGTTTTGTCAGTGCCATTATAACTGATTATTTGCTAAATGAATGGTTTATCTGTATTTGGCTAGGTAGAACAAGGGTCTTCAAACTTGGCAAGTTTGAGAGTTGTGGATTTCAGCTCCCAGAATTCCTGAGCTAACATGACTGGAGGAAGAATTCTGAGAGTTGAAGTCCACAAGTATTAAAGCTGTCAAGTTTGAAGACTCCTGAAGTAGAAGAACAGCTTTGATCTGGAGTAAATCTTGATTTCAATTCCCACAGATGAAGTCAACTTCAAATCAATAGGATGCAATCTGCTTTGATTCCTAAAAGACAAAAAAAAATGCTACTCTGATTTCCCAATGTAAGGATGTAGAACAAATCTTGTACCACCTGAATTAAATTCTTCTGCATCTTGCAAGTTAGCGTACACTCCCTTTTGAATCCTCAACAGAGGCCTTATTTGTATTCTGGGTAAACTCTATTATTATTGAACTGCAACTCCTCCAAGGGTGGAACAGAAAAGGAGGTGACAGAGGAAATGAGAAGCAGCAGCCAACAAAACAATTTTGCTTTTAAGAAAATAATCAGTTTATGTACAGACTGCCAAGCATATAGCTTTGGGAGAATGTTAATTCTCCCATCTCCAAGCTGTGACAAAACAGAAAGCAATTACTTTCAGCTCCGGGCCCTAGGATCCATTCCTGCTTTTTCTGGGGTAGGTATTATTTCAGCTGATTTAAAGAATCCAGGAAAGAAGGAAGGCACAATGTAGATTGGCTTTACAGTGCCTGCTTCTTTGAAATCTGGTTTCTTCTACTCCACTGTCCCAAAGGTGCTTTTTCAGGAGGCAACTGGACTTCCTTGTTTTTTTTCTTTTCTTTTGAAGGCATTTCACTTCTCATCCAAGAAGCTTCTTCAGCTCTGACTGGATGGTGGGGAAGAGCTGAAGAAGCTTCTTGGATGACAAGCAAAATGTCTTCAAAAGAAAAGAAAAACAAGAAAGTCTAGTTCCCTCCTGAAAAAGCACCTTTGGGACAACCATGACCTGGATGACAGACTTTTTCCACTCCACTGTTTCACTTTCATCTGTGAAACTTTCACAGATTCTATTCTTCTGCATGGAGAGGACAGAACAGAATAACAGAGTTGGAAGGAACCTTGGAGGACGTCTAGTCCTGTTGTCTGCTCAAGCAGGAGACCCGACAAAACCTTAGACAAATGGCTGCCAAGTCTCTTTTTAAAAGCCTCCAGTGATGGAGCACCCACAACGTCTGAAGACAAGCTGTTCCAGTGGTTGATTGTTCTCAATGTCAGGAAATTTCTCCTTAGTTCCAGGTTGGGTCTCTCTTTGATTAGTTTCCATTCATTTCTTCTTGTTCTCCCTTCAGGTGTTTTGGAGAATAGGTTGACTCCTCCTTCTTTGTAGAATAGAATGGAATAGAATAGATAGAATGGAATGGAATGGAATGGAATGGAATGGAAAGGAATGGAATGGAAAGGAATGGAATGGAATGGAATGGAAAGGAATAGAAAGGAATAGAATGTAGAGTAGAGTAGAGTAGAGTAGAGTAGAGTAGAGTAGAGTAGAGTAGAACAGAATTCTTTATTGGCCAAGTGTGATTAGACACACAAGGAATTTGTCTTGGTGCAAATGCTCTCAATATACATAAAAGAAAAGATACATTCGTCAAGAGTCAAGAATCATCAGGTACAACACTTAATGAGAGTCATAGGGTACAATAAGCAATCAAATCATACTAGGAAACAGTCAATATAAATTAGGATACAAGCAACAACAAAATCACAGTCATAGCAGCTCCTCAAACAGAGGTGGTATTCAGCAGGTTCTGACCAAATCTGGAGAACCGGTAGCAGAAATTTTGAGTAGTTCGGAGAACTGGCAAATACCACCTCTGACTGGAGATTTTACAGTATCCTTCCCCTGCCATGCCCACCAAGCCACGCCCACAGAACCGGTAGTAAAAAAAATTGAATCCCACCACTGCCCTCAAATATTGGAAGACTGCTATCATGTTACCCCTAGTCCTTCTTTTCATTAAATAGACATATCAAATTCCTGCAACTATTAGTATATTTTAGCCTCCAGTCCCCTAATCATCTGTGTTGCTCTTCTCTGCACTCTTTCTAGAGTCTCAACATCCTTTTCATATCTGGCAGCCAAAACTGAATGCAATATTCCAAGTGTGGTCTTGAGATTATTCTCTTCAAAAACATTGCATTTATTTATTAGAAAAGGGCTAATAGCATAGGGGCAAATGTTTCTTCTTTTCACATGCCAGAATACCTTAATATTAGGCCAAATACAGATGTGTCCTCATCACATTGTAGTGGGTGGGTGTAATTTGTGACTTTCAAACTACACATAGCAATGCATTTCTGCAGCCTCCAAACTCTATCTGAGTGTGCCACAATGAGCCAGAGATAGATCTCAAAATAAATTGTGTGATGCAGGGGGAAAAAGCATAATAAAATGGTTGCAATTGTACTAGAATTTTAATCATATACTTGATATTTCATACATCCCATCTGAACCTAGATCTCACAATATCTGTCCCCCCTGTGTCTCTTTCTCTCTGTCTCTCTCTCTTTGTCATATGTCTATCTCTCTATTATATCTATCAGTCTATCATCTCTGTCTTCTGTCTATATCTATCTATCTATCTATCTATCCATCCATCCATCTGTCGTCTGTCTATCTATCTATCTATCTATCTATCTATCTATCTATCTATCTATCTTCTGTATCTATCTAAAAAGCATGGAGCAGATTACTGAAATCTGTCTATCATCCATCTAGCTGTCTGTCTGTCTGTCTGTCTGTCTGTCTGTCTGTCTGTCTGTCTATCTCTATCATCTATCTATCATCTATCTTCATCATTATCATCATCTATCTACCTATCATCTATTTATCATCTATCCTCTATCCTCTCTCATATCTATTTATCTATTTATTTATCTATTTATCTATTCATCTATTTATCTATTTATCTATCTATCCATCCATCTATCATCTATCTATCTATCTATCTATCTATCTATCTATCTATCCATCTATCCTTAGGGGAGGGAGGGTTTTAATGTTTATTGTTTTTTATGTCTTATATTTGGGCTTGTCTTTGTTTAATTATTTTTTAAATATTTATTGTATGTGTTTTAGCTGTGAGCCACCCGAGTCTTCGAGATGGGGCATACAAGTTCAAGTATAAATAAATAAATAAATAAATAAATAAATAAATCTATCTATCCATCCATCCATCTATCCATCCATCTATCATCTATCTAGCTATCCATCTATCTAGCTATTCATCTATCTATCATCTATCTATCTATCCATCCATCATCTGTCTGTCTGTCTGTCTATCTATCTATCTATCTATCTATCTATCTATCTATCAATCAATCATCTGGAAACAGATCATAATAAATTAGCAAACATGAACGGAATGAAGATGAAATTAAGAAACTCAATGAAATTGATCATCAAGAAAGCCATAGCTGATATTTTTCTCTTAGTCTAAAACAAAAAAGGCTATTTTTCTCTTAAGCTTTCACCATGTTTCTGTGGAATCTATTTCCCTCAGGAGGGAGCAAAAATACAAGATAATAAAAGAGCTTAGGAAATACAAAGAAAGGTATCACTGTTGTTATGATGGGCCCCCTCCCAAGTAATTGCCAGCCAACTTATTGTCTCTCTGGAGAAATTCAGTGCAATTATTTCCCCAGTTTCTCTGACCACAGATTAAGAATATAAAAGAATTTTGCCAAGGAGCTTGCTGGAATCTGACTTGAGGGTGTTTTTATTATTATTCTCAGGAATACATACATCACTGCTATCAGGAGTGCAATCCAGCCAGCATTCTTTGCTCCTAAGAAAAGAAAAACGCCTTGCTTTTTATTTCTTTTCTGACCAAATATTCCTTGCACATATATAAAACTAGCCAGGTTTATGCACCAAGGCTGGGTTTTGTTTTTTTTTAACATGGCAGGGTTTTCTAAATTAGGTGATCACACCTTTGTTCCTATATGAACTAGTCAATTTACAAAACAGACTCTGTTTTTAGCAGCCACAGTTTTTATAAAAAAGAGATGTATTTATTTATTTAACAAAAAAAGGGGGGGTTCGGTTTGAATACAATGTGAGATCTGTATTAGGAAAGAGGAATTATTCTCGTTCTGCTATTAGTATTAATGGCTAAAGCCCAGGGGGGAAAAAGGAGAATAAAAAGAATTGGCCATCAAATCAATCTTTAAAAATATCTGATGGTTAACTAGTGTTGTTTCTCAGCACAATTGCTACATTGCACAAGAGACGTCAGTTGCAATTGTTGCTCCATGGGAGAAAAGAAAAGACTTATGATTACAGAGATATTGTTGTTGCTAGTAAAAAGACAAGGGATCTTGACAGTTGTTGTACAAAGGCTGAAACTTTTCAGGATGAAATAAATGACTTGGACCTTTGTGCAATCTTTCTTTTTTTTTCTTTTAAAAAAATGAAAACAGAACAACATGAAGAAACTAGCCAAGATAACAGGCTGACAAATGGATGGGTTTTTTTCCTGCCTCTCCCAGTAACAAAGTCAGCATCCTCAAGAGACAGAGAAGAATGAAGGACAGATAGAATGGAAAGGAAACGCTTGCTGTTATGTATGCAGGTTTGAATGTCATTAGTTAAGTTTGAACTGTTCTTGTAAAATGTCAGAAATGATTGGTTTAAAAAGTGCAGGAAAACCCTGCACTCTGATTGGCTGGCAACTGTGGCTGCTGGCTATAAGTAGCAGCCACAGCCCAGCCAAATTGGGTCTGTTATGAGCTGTAGTCACTAATAAACTCTCAACTGAAGCACTCCGCGTCTGACTCTTCATGCAAATCTAACACTGGTGACGAAGGTGGGATCCTTCCCGAAGAAGACAGGAGAAGAAGCGAGAGATGGCTGTGCTGAACAACCCCCCAGCCCCGTTCGATCCGACGGCAGAAGACTGGGACTCGTATGCAGATCGTTTCCAAATGTATTTGGAGGAAGCGATCTCGCCGACATTCCGACAAGCGGAAGAGGCGGTCTTTCTCACCCACTGCAGTCCAGCCATTTTTAAGATGGCGAAGGCATTGGCGGGAGCTGCAGACATGAAGGTAATGGACTGGCCGATTTAGAAAAGTTATTAAGAGCCCATTACACGCAGTATCGTGCCTCATTAAGAGACACGAATTCTACCATCGGGATCAAGGGAAAGCGAAAATGTTAATGACTTTGTGGCAAGTTTAAGGACATTGGGGGTGCATGTGAATTTATCAACTTAGAAGAGGCCATCGCGATCGATTTGTTCTAGGCCTAAAGACAAGGTTTTGCAGAGCAAATTATTAATGAAACCTAAGATCACGCTTAAGGAGGCCATAGAAGAAGCTTCTTCAGCGGAAGCTACCAAGTCCTCAGCAGCAGCCATGAAGAAAATTAACAAGGCCGCAAGCCATCCTGATGTGGAAAAATCCACAACAACCCATTGCGAGCAATTAGATTCTGATTCAGACTGTAGCGAGGTGGAGGAAGGAATTTATAGACTCAGAATGGAGAAAAGGAAAGACCTTGGAAGAAAGAGGCAAGACTTTTATTGCAGAGGTTGTGGGGGGGGCACCTCTGCACTGAATGCAATTTTTTTGATACCATTTGTCTCCGTTGTGAAAAAAGAGGTCACCTAGCAAGAGTCTGCAAATCATCCAGAACTCCACCAAGCAGAAAGAAGTTTCCTGACAAAGATTTCAAGCCTAACAACTTCAGTGAGAAAATGGGGCGCAACACAGAAGCAAATGGGAAGAATGAAACTCATCAAACAGTCACCATTGGTCATTCTTCACCCTTAAGAAGCAGAAAAGTACATGTGAAGGTACTCATTGAAGGAAGTCCAAAGAGAGTACAGCACTCGCATACTGGCCAGAGCCACGGGTCTAGAGCCACTGCGCCATCCTTTCATGGGGCGGGGTCTTCGCCAAAACCTCAACCCACACCCCTGACCAGGATAGAGCCTGCCCACCCGGCCCAGGCTATGACCGCAAACACCTCTCTCCTAGATTCTCCAGGCCTGCAGGCCTCCACCCCTCCCCGTAGATCTTTTCCTCCCAGAACTCTCACTTCTGGGAGAGGGGGAGGGGGAGCTCCTCGGGGCTGGGCAAAAAAACCCAACTCTCTGCAGGAACGCTGCCCCTGACCATGAAACAGAGAAAGTGGGGAGGACCTCCAGGCCAGTAGTCTTGCTGCCAATTGACTCCACACGGTCACCTCCATGGTGACCACAACACCATGAGTCACCACCATCGCTACTGCTGCCATCCATGGAACCAAAGCCCCGGAGCCGCAGCAGAATCATAGATTGTCGCCGTCGGATCCTAGCACCGCCGCGCCCGTCGTCAGCTGAAAACAGCTGACCACCACCAGCAATGCCAGCAACGCCAACGGGTCCTCAGCAGCCTCAGCAGCCTTCGCCATCACCCCTGGCGCCGAAAGTTCCTGGCGCCAGGGCTCTGCGAGGCCGCAGAATAGAACAAACGGCATTGCCGCACCCCCGATCTGGACGGCAAGCCTGCAGCCGATGAAAAAGGCTGCGGGGGGGAAAAGCCCAGCATCGTTGAGCTGCTGGCCCATTTTTCGCCAGAACGGCTCTAACGGCATCCTGCGACCCTCTGGGAGCTGCTCCAGGAGAAAGCAGAGCGGTAGGAGAGCCTCTTCCCCCAAAATCCAACAAAACCTCCGACGCCGAGAACGCCCTCTCACCGCCGGACCGCCATCTTGGGCATGCGCAAAACTCTTGATTTGATGCAATTAGATAAACTAATAGCTCAAGGAGTTTTAGAGCCCACTGACAACTCCAGATGGGAGACACCCATAGTCACACCAGTCAAGACTGATGGGTCAGTGAGAATCTGTGGAGACTATAAGGGGACATTGAACCATGCACTTCAACAGAGCGCATATCCAGTTCCAGTGGTGCATCATTTATTACATTCACTTGGCAGGGGTACAGTCTTTGCCAAATTGGATCTGGCCCAGGTATATCAACAACTAACAGTTGATGATGCCACTGCAGAGGCCCAAACCATTGTGACTCATAGAGGTGCCTTCAAATGTAAAGATTACAGTTTGGAGTAAGCGTGGCACCAGGCATCTTCCAAAGCCTTATGGAAAGGATACTCCAAGGACTGCCAGGGGTAGTGCCATACTTTGATGATGTGTTAATCTCTGCTGAAAATGACACTCAATTACAAGAGAGACTCAGAGAAGTCCTTACCAGATTCAAGAAAGCGGGGTTAAAAGTCAAGGAAGAAAAATGCACTCTTAGAACTGACAAGGTTGAGTTCTTGGGCTATATGATTGACAAGCATGGCATCCACCCTACAGATGTCAAGGTTCAAGCAATCAAAGAAGCCCCTAGACCAAAATGCAAAACAGATTTGCAAGCCTTCCTTGGACTTATTAACTTTTACCACATGTTCCTACCTCAGAAGGCAACCATTGCAGAACCATTACACAGATTGCTTGACAAAAAGTCTGTTTGGGTCTGGGGCAGGAAAGAATAATCAGCATTTAACAGTATTAGAAGACTAATCACGTCTGATGCTGTACTCATACAGTTCTCTGAGAATTTACCTGTTGTACTGACTTGTGATGCATCCCCCTTTGGAGTGGGGGGGGGGGTTGAGCCACAGGCTTCCCAGGGATAGGGAATAGGGAATAGGGAAGCCCCTATTGCATTTTACTCTCGCACCTTGACCAAAGCAGAGAGGAATTACAGCCAATTGGACAAGGAAGCATTGGCAATTGTTGCAGCTATCAAGAAATTTCATGAGTATTTATATGGGAGAACATTTACCATTGTCACAGATCACAAACCTTTGTTAGGCATTGTGGCAGGAGACAAACCTACACCCATTATCTTGTCACCAAGAATGCTGAGGTGGACTGAATTTCTTGCTGCTTATTCTACAACCTTATCCACAAGCCTGGCAAGGACATTGGACATGCTGATGCCTTGAGTTGTTGTCCACTTCCTTGTCACAAGGAGGACTTTGAACCTGAGGCACACACCTTTTTCCTAGAAACTGTTGCCAAGCTTCCAGTACATGCTGCTGAAATTGCCAGAGAGACTGCCAAAGACACTTTATTGGCTTCTGTTATAGGCTGGATTAAGAAAGGTTGGAGTCTTCAAGATCTACCTCACCTTGCCCAACCTTTTAAATCCAGGCAAACTGAATTATCTGTATTAAGAGGATGTATTTTGTGGGGTAACAGGGTGGTTATTCCTGCAAAACTGCAAAGGGAGGTTTTGGAAATGCTACATGAGGGTCATCCTGGTATTGTAAGGATGAAGGGATTGGCCAGGAGTTATGTATGGTGGCCAGGTATTGACAAAATGGTTGAAAACTGGGCTGCATCTTGTCCCAACTGTCAGGTAGTCAGGCCTGCCCCACCTCTCCCCAAACAGGAATGGCAATGTCCTAGGGGCCCATGGTCTAGGATTCACATTGATTTCGCTGGCCCTACCAGAGGGCACACCTTCCTTATTATAGTAGATGCATATTCCAAATGGCTAGAGGTAATCCCTATGGCATCCACCACAACTGATGCTGTCATCAAGCAGCTTAAAAGCTTTTGTAACCCACGGGTTACCTGATGTTCTTGTCTCTGACAATGGCCCTCAATTTACATCCAACCCTTTTGAATCCTATCTAGCACAACTGGGTATCAGACATGCCCTGACAGCCCCTGGGCACCCTTCGCTAACGGCGGGCTGAACGAATGGTACATTTTACCAAGGAAAAGCTTCAGCAATTGGGTCCTGGGGACATCACTGAGAAAGTTGAAAAACTTCTTAGTGTTCAGCACATCACTCTAACCCATCAACTAACTTATCCCCAGCAGAGTTGTTGATGGGTAGGAAACTTAGGTCTCCCCTTGACCGCCTTCATCCCACTTATGCACCAACGCACCACTAGATTCCACTAGCAAAGTTCACGTTCAGTGTGGGTGATTCTGTTTATGCTAAGAACCTTATGGGTGAACCTTCATGGATTCCTGCTGAAATAACTCAAATCACAGGCCCTCATTCTTACAGGGTACAAACAGAGGATGCAGTCCTCTGAAGCAGGCACATTGATCAGCTTAGATCCACGTTACTTCAGGAACATCACAATTGTTCCTCTCTAGTTCCCATACCTAATGCTTTTCTAGGGGGAGGGGAGGAACATGAGGATAATCAGAAAACAAGAATCAACCCCATGTGTAACGAGCCATTACGACAGGAACCATCCCAAAACCTGTCACAATGCCAAAATCCATCCTTACAAGTGGAAGATTGCACATCACTACCTGACTTGGGTGCTGACATTGGGCTGGAGATGGGTTGGGAGGAGAGACCAGATTGTAACAATCAAACAGGGTCTTCTTTCACAGGAAGTCCAGCTAGAGAAATGTCAACAGACACATTTCCGCTCTCACTGGGTGAGAACGTTAAAACTTCTGAACCACGAAGGTCTCAACATACACATAAGAGCCCCACCTATTTAAAAGAATACATTAGATAGGTTGGGGTTTGAGTATGGACTGAACCTAGTGGGGAGGGGTGTTATGTATGCAGGTTTGAATGTCATTGGTTAAGTTTGAACTGTTCTTGTAGAATGTCAGAAATGATTGGTTTAAAAAGTGTGGGAAAACCCTGCACTCTGATTGGCTGGCAACTGCGGCTGCTGGCTATAAGTAGCAGCCGCAGACCAGCCAAATTGGGTCTGTTATGAGCTGTAGTCTCTAATAAACTCTTCACTGAAGCACTCCGCGTCTGACTCTTCATGCAAATCTAACACTTGCAATAAAATTTTTAAAAAAGAGTGCCTTTCCTCTTTGTGTGTGTGTTTTACAACCACCCTCTACCGAACTGCAAAATGTCTTTGGGAGGTAATTGTTCCCCAGGGAATCAGGGAATCCAGGAATGTGCATTTGGCCTTTTGAAATATTTTGTAGCTCAGCAGGTTTTAACCAACTCAGAATAGTGTTTCTTGACCTTGGCAACTTTAAGATTAAGCATGCTGGCTGGGGAATTCTGGAAATTGAAGTCCAGACATCTTAAAAGTTGCCAAGGTTGGGTAACACTGAACTAGAATATAGGTTCCAGGACATCCCTATTATTAAAACAGGGATTCAGCTTGAGAATTTATGTCTGCACAGCAATTCCCTTTTCTTCTTTCTTTCTTTCTTTCTTTCTTTCTTTCTTTCTTTCTTTCTTTCTTCTTTCTTTCCTTCTTTCTTTCCTTCTCTCTCTCTCTCTTTCTTTCTTTCTTTCTTCTTCTCTTTCATATCTACCTAAGGCAGGAATAATTCACATTCTTCTGGTGATTGGCCCATCCAGCCAACTTCCAGGCTTAATGCAGAACTAGAATTCACAATCTCCACATTTCTAGCCTGGCACCTTTACCACTAGACCAAACTGGCTCTCAGGAATCAGATATCCAATCTTCCACTCCAAACCCAACCAGAATCTCTGAAGGAGTTTGGGTTGTCTTAGCGTATAATTAACATATATGTAGTAAAGTCTGGGCTTTCAATTCAGCCCAGGCTGTTTGAAAATCTTTTTGAATAAAGATGATCAAGGATTTATTAGTCAACCCATGGAAAACATCTCAGCTGTTGTTGTTTTCCAAAAGGAGAAGTAAAAACTCCATAAACCACCTTGGACAGATAGCCCTTGACTTACAATCACAATTGGGACTGGAACTTCCATTGCGATGGGATCACTAGATGAGTTGTTCCCAATTTTGATCTTTTGCTGCAGCTGTAATGCAATTCAGGCAGTTGTTAAGTAAATCTGGCTTCCCTCATTGACTTTGCTTATTGGAAGCCTGATGGTGATGATGATGAAGGTGATGATTAGGACAACGATGATATCCATTCAGTTGTGTCCGACTTTTGGCAATTCTATGGGCCAGGTCTTTCCATACCTTCTGATTTTGAACTACTTCTTTGAGTTGCTCTATCTTCTGGCTCAAAGGGTCTTCAAACTTGGCAAGTTTAAGATTTGTGGACTTCAACTACCAGAATTCCTGAGCTAACATGACTGGAGTTGAATTCTGGGAGTTGAAGTCCACAAGTCTTAAAAATGTCAACTTTGAAGACCCCTGCTCTGGCTGGTGTCAGCTTTGATGGTGTCCAACCAGCATGTTTGTTTGCTTGTTTGTTTGTTTGTTTGTTTGTTTATTTATTTATTTGTCAAGCGATTATAAGATAATATGTACAAGTATAAACATAATTATGAATACATGAAATGGATACATATAAGAAAATTTTTAAAAAGAAACAATAGGACAGGGATGGTAGGCACGTTGGTGCGCTTATGCACACCCCCCACAGACCTCTTAGGAAAGGGGTGAAGTCAACAGTAGACAGTCTAAGGTTAAAGTTTTTGGGGTTTGGGGAAGAAACCACAGAGTCAGGTAGAGTATCCTAGACATTGACCACTCTGTTGCTGAAGTAGTATTTCCTGCAATCAAGTTTGTGTGGTTTACCTTGAGTTTGTATCTATTGTGTGCTCTTGTATTGTTATGGTTGAAGTTGAAGTATTCATTGACAGGTAGGACATTGCAATGTATAGTTTTATATACTATACTTAGATCAGACCGAAGGCGGCATAGTTCTAGGTTTTCTAGGTCTAGAATTTCAAGTCTGGTGGCATAAGGTATTCTGCAACGAGTAGAGGAGTGGAGAACTCTTATTGTGAAATATTTCTGGACTTTCTCAACTGTGTTAATATCAGATATGTAATGTGGGTTCCAGACGTCTTTGTTTCCTTTTACTGCTAACTCTTCCAAACATAATTGCTTTTTCCAGTTAATTACCCCGCATGACATGGCCAAGATAAGTGGAGCACAATTTCATGATTTTGCCTTCTAGGGACCTGTCTGGTGTTATGTGCTCGAGTACTTGATTGTTGGTCACCTTTGCTGTCCAATACAGGTGCCTTCTCTAGCACCCCAGTTCAAACAAGTTGATTTTCTTCATTTCTTGCTTTTTTAAGGTCCAATTTCACACCCACAGGTAGCTATGGAGAACACAGTAGAGTAGATTCAGCTACATGTAGTTGCCATGCTGTTGTCCTTGCCTTTCCACGATCAACTCATATTCATCTTTGCCCCTTTGAGAAGGTGACAAATGTCGATCACATTTGTTATGGACATTGCATCTGTCATAAAAACTGGTGATTGCCAAGCACCCAAATTCACTACATATTACTACAGGGATGTTGCAATGGTCATAAGGGCAAGTTGAGTCATTAGTCGCTTTTTTCAGCACCATTGTAACTTGAAACAGTCATTAAATGAGTGGTCTGTGTTAAACTGCATCCAGTTTTTGGTCACCACAATATAAAAAAAAGGAGTTCACACTCTGGAAGGAGTGAAGAGAAAAGCAACAAAGATGATTAGGGGACCAGAGGCTAAAATGTCTGAACAATAGTTGCAGGAATTGAGTGTATCTAATCTAGTGGAAAGAAGGACAGGGGTGACATGATAGCAGTGTTCCAATATGTGAGTGTCTGCCAGAGAGAAAAAGGGGTCAAACTATTTTGCAAAGCACCAGAGGCTGAGACAAGAAACAATAGATGGAAACTAATCAAGGAGAAACGCAACCTAGAACTAAGGAGAAAAGTCCTAGTGGTTATAGCAACCAACCAATGGGACAGTTTGCCTTCAGAACTTGTGGGTGCTCCATCACTGGAGGCTTTCAAAAAGAGACTGGATAATCATCTGCCTGAGATGATGTAGGCTTTCCTGCCTAGGCAGGGGGTTGGACTAGAAGACCTCCCAGGTCTCTTCCAACTTTATTATTCTATGTTCTATATCAGGGGTCTCCAACCTTGGCAACTTTAAGACTTGTGGACTTCAAATCCCAGAATTCCTCAGCCAGCTTTGAAGTCCACAAGTCTTAAAGTTGCCAAGGTTGGAGACCCCTGTTCTATATCATACTTCAAGGACTACTTGGCTCACTATATCTATCACTATAACCAGTTCCCCTTTTTTTCCTCTACCGAAAATTCACCTTTCTTTTAATGCTACATATTTTCCCTGCTCTTGTTTGATTTCATAATATCTTGGTAGAAGTTGACTGTTTAGAATTCTCCAAATTTATGGGCAGAGAAAGTAGAGAAACAGTTCTTTGCCTTTCTGGATATGGGAGATGGGTGCATAAATCAAATCAAAGCAATAACCCAACTCTGACTCCAATGGTGTATGGCCCCAACTCCATCATTAAAACAGTTAAATAATCAAATTTCAAAATTAGAATCATATGTTGTAGGTAGCCATATAAAAACTTGGAATCATCCTTCAGGATAAAAATCAAACTGATTCATGGCCTTGAGAAGAAAGTAATAAATCTGGTCCACAAGGCTTAATTGAATAACCAGGTTTTGTTGAAAACTAGGAGACAGGAGCTATTCAAATACTTGCACACAGAAGGGGTCTCAAAGGTGCTTTTTCAAGAGACAATTGGATTTTCTTTGTTTTGTTTTTTCTCGTGAAGATGTTTTGATTCTCATCCAAGAGGCTCCTTCAGTTCTGAATGAATGGCGGGGAATGGAAGGATTTACATTCCTTGCAGACATCTGGTCATTAGCACTCTTTCTGGGAGTTGGTAAGGCCATTTGGAGGTTGATCTGTGCCCTCAAGATCACCTGAATAGTGCAAATGGGTGTGGAAACTTCTTGGAACTGCTGAAAAAAACTGGTTTGTAAACAGGCCTCCAAGTGGCCTCAGCGACTCTCAGAGAGAGTGTTGATGACCAGATGACTGCAAAGAATATAAATCCTTCCATTCCCCACCATTAAGTCAGAACTGCAGAAGCTTCTTGGATGAGAAGTGAAATGTCTTCTAGAAAAAACAAAGAAAGTCTAGTTTCCTCTTGAAAAGCACTGTTGGGACAATCATGACCTGGATGACTGAGAATCAGTGGTGAGATGCTGCCAGTTTGTACTGGTTTGTTAGCGCCAGTGAGCTGTTGGCGCCACCCACCCACCCAGCCCTTTCCTGTCCTTTATTTCCTTGTTTGTGAGCTCAGCTGATTCGAGCAACAGAGTGGATTACCACGCCTCACTGGCTTTTCTTATCACAAGCTAGCAGGGAAGGTAGCAAAGCATGATTACATGACCACGGGATTCTGTGATGGCCATAATTAAGTACAAGGACTGATCATAACTGCCACTCATTCAGTATCATCATAACTTTGGATAGTTGCTATCCAAATAATGACTCAGCCTTCCATCCTCTCGGGGTAGGTAAATTGAGGACCCATGATTGTTGGGGGCAATAAGCTGACTTTGTAAAAATGGCGCTTAGTAATAAGCAGGCATATACAATGGAATGAAGGCTATTGCTGAGTGCATTGGGTTGCACTCAAAATTGTAAGCCGCCCTGAGTCTCCGAAGAAAGGCGGGATATAAATATGAATTTTTTAAAAAATTAAAAAAATAAAAATTAAAAAAATTAAAAAAAGTGGTCATTAAATAAGGAGCACCTGTATTTTGCAATATTACTGTAACTTTGTCACTTGTATCCTACGATTTATATTGACTGTTTCCTAGTATGATTTGATTGCTTATTGTACCCTATGACTATTATTAAGTGTTGTACCTGATGATTCTTGACTCTCAATGAATGTATATTTTCTTTTATGTACACTGAGAGCATTTGCACCAAGACAAATTCCTTGTGCGTCCAGTCACACTTGGCCAATAAAGAATTCTGTTCTGTTCTGTTCTATTCTATTCTATTCTATTCTATTCTAATGCAATATCAGGGGTTTTCAATTCAATGTATAGAATGTGAAGGATGTGTGTTTGTGCTTATTTTCATAGTCATAATGTACACTGAAGATGGTATTTAATTTTGTTGTACAAGGTGCAATGACAATAAACTAAACTAAACTAAACTAAACTATTTCTGAACCAAAACATAAACAGCAATCTGAAGAATCCCATTTCAGTATGCAAAAAATAATAACATTCCACATTTTAGAAAGAGAGCTTTTCCTTTTTCAAAATGATGTGTCACATTTATCAAGCTTTCAGCATCAGTGAGGTCTCTGAATCTTAAGAAGTTGATCGCAGGTGAATCCAATGATTGGCTGGCCCCGCTCACCCTGCCCCTCCCCTCACAGGAGTCTCCGCACAACCTGTTTTGGATCCCAGGTAAGTGTAGGGCCTGCGCAGAGGCTCAGGGAGGGTGAAAAACGGGCTGCCCAGAAGTTTGGGAAGGCTGGAAATGGGCCCGTTTCTGGCCTTCAGAGGGCCTCCAGAGCCTGAGGAGGCCATTTTCACCCTCTTAGAGGCTCGAGGAAATCCTCCGGAGCCTGGGGAGGGTGAAAATGCCCCCCCCGGGCCATGGTGCAGGAGGCCGACTAGGCCACGCCCACCCAGCAACCTGGCAGAGCACTGTTTGCTAAAATTTTTGAAGCCCACCCCTGATTATTCCAGTGAAAAATCAATTACATACCACAAAACACCTTACAACAGAACACAACAGCATTATCACAAATATACAAAGAACATGGTTTCATATCGATCGAGGAATATGACCAGAGTCTCACATAGTTAAAACTCTGCTCTTCAGAAATAAATCATTTCCATAAAAAGAAATAATAACTCCATTAATTTGGTGAGCCGGTTTGAAAGGGCTGGAGACTCCTTGGGTAACACACTCCAAGGCTGCTACAGTAATTGCTATCACATTATCTTTTTTTTTTAATGCAGTAGAAATGGGAAATGATTAAACACATAGGGAGAATCATATTAATTGTGTATTTCATCATGGACATTTAATTTTAATTACTTGGAATTAAGCTAGGTTTAATTTAATGTTGTCCTGGCCCCATCTGTTTTTAGATCGTAACCACTGAAGTGGTATCGAAGGGCAAATGTGGGTCAAACCCCCCAAAAGTGCACCCTCTGTTTAAGGTAGCTGGTCCTTGATAACCTTTTCAGATTTTTTTAGTATGTCTCACACATTATCCTGCCTGTCAGGTGCCCAAGAAGAACAGGAAGCAGCTAAGGAAACATCGGTTGAAAAGCAAATGGAAGAGGAAGAGGAAGATCCATTTGCTAAAGGAAATAAAGCTTCTTTACTGGGGAAAGTACATCAGTTTAAATGGGTAAAATCACTTTTAAAACAAACCTGTAATGAAGAGGTAATGTTCCGTACGATGCCCCAAGTAGGTGAAAAACAGGTAAGATGTAATTGACTCAAGCACTTGCCTTCAAAAGCTTGATTCTGTTTCAACATTCCCAAATAAATAGATACATGAATGAATGAATGAATGAATGAATGAATGAATGAATGAATGAATGAAATAAAGGTAGTTCTCAACATGTGACCATAATTAGTGTTGCTAAGTGAAACATTCATTAAATGAGCTTTGCCCCATTTTACGACCTTTCTTGCCACAGTTGCTAAGTGAATCACTGTTAAGTTAGCAACATGGTTCTTAAGTGAATCTTAACAACTTTGCTTATCAGAAGGTTGCAAAATGGGATCACGTGACCTGGGACACTGCAACCATTATAAATATGAATCAGCTGTCAAGCCTCTGAATTTCGATCATGTGACCATGGGGATGCTTCAACCATCATATGTATGAAAAATGGTCATAAGTCTATTTTTTTAAATACCATTATAAATTCAAACAGTCACTAAAAAAGTAAGTTGAGGATTACCTGTACTGGCATTTAAGCAGAATCTGAGGTTAATACATAAAGAGCTGTGAGCATTACTTCCTACATTATTAAAATACCTGGCCAGAATGGAAGCTGCTTCTTGCTAGAGAGAATTGGCAATAAACTGTGGACAACCAATTAAATATGAGCCAATAGTATGCGGCGGCAGCCAAAAAAGCCTAAATTGCATTAACAGAGGGATACAATCAAGATCAAGTGAAGTAATAATACTAATCAAGTGAGATACTAAAGCCTTCGTAAGACCACACCTAGAATACTGTATCCAGTTTTGGTCACCACACTATAAAAAAGATGTTGAGGCTCTACAAAGAGTGCAGAGAAGAGCAGCCAAGCTTATTAAGGGACTGGAGGCTAAAACATACGATGAATGGTTTCAGGAACTGGGCATGGCTAGTCTAGGGAAGAGAAGGACCAGGGAAGACATGAGAGCAGTCTTCCAATATTTGAGGGGCTGCCACAGAGAGGAGGGGGCCAAGCTATTTTTCAAAGCACCTGTAGGCCAGACAAAGAATAATAGATGGAAACTGAACAAGGAGAGATTCAACCTGGAAATAAGAAGACATTTTCTGACAGTGAGAACAATCAACTCATGGAACAGTTTACCTTCAGAAGTTGCGAGAGCTTCATCCTTGGAAGCTTTCAAGAAGAGACTGGACTGCCATCTGTCAGAAATGGTGTAGGGTCTCCTGCTTGGGCAGGAGGTCAGACTATATGACCTACAAGGTCTCTTCCAACTCTGTTAACCTGTATCTGTGAAGCAAAGGAGGAAGTGAGACAGCAGTGGAGACCATTGGTGATATCCCTGATCAGGGAGTTACATGTTGCTGCAACCTGGATTTAGAACACTTCCTGGATGGGGACTTATTTCCTCCAGCCCTAGAGATTTAGATGGTTTCCTTTTTTGTCTATCATTCTCTATGTCCCTCTGATGCTCTGGCTCTCAATGTACCTGCAGGTATAGTAGAAGCAGATGGGACATCTAAAGAAGATAATACTACAGATAATAGGACAGTCTAGGCAGTGGATGGAAGATAGCCCAATACAATTTCTTAAAATAAACAACAAAAAACTGAATATATCACGAAATGCACTGCAAAATGTTTAGAAAGTCCAAAAAGAATCAAGAAAATCCAAATTGTTTGGCTTGGTTCTAAGGGATTCATTCATATTATTACTCCCCAAATCAGAATTGTTTCCTATGAATCTGAACAGCCTGTCCATGGCTGACTGTGTATATTTACCAGATATAATGGTCTCACCTGTTATTTATAGTGACAAATTAAAGAAACATCCAACAGGCAAACCATATTGTTCTGTTCAATGCTATTCAAAATACAGCTGAAATATAAGATAATACTGTAGATAATAGGGCAGTTGGGCCCATCACTGTTGGTACAACAATGCAGATTCTCCATCCAGGTATTACTTCAAGGAAATTCTGTGCCACTGGTGTGGAAGTTGTTTTCAGGTGTGGTGCCCACCTCCAGAAAACAGCCAATCTTCAACACACCACCCCATCATTATAAGAGTGTGATAAAAATGAACAAATGTTTTGATAATACACTACAGTTAGGCCTCAGACTGTGGCCATAATTGAACCTACAATTTCTGTCGCTAAGCATGACAGTTATTAGGTGAGTTTTGTCCCATTTGTTAAGTGAATCACTGCAGTTGTTAAGTTACTAGCCTGGTTGTTAAGTCAATCTGGCTTCCCCATTGACTTGGCTTGTCAGAAGGTCACAAAAGGTGATTATGTGAGCCCAGGACACTGTAACCATCATAAATATGAATAAATAAAGAGCCATGGTGGCGCAGTGGTTAGAGTGCAGTACTGCAAGCTCCTTCTGCTGACTGCCAGCTGCCTACAATTTGGCAGATTGAATCTCACCAGGCTCAAGGTTAACTCAGCCTTCCATCTTAGATTGTTGGGGGAAATATGCTGACCAGTGGTGGGATTCAAAGTTTTTTACCACCAGTTTGGTGGGTGTGGCTTGGTGGGCATGTTTTGTTGTGCATGCACACATTTTGCATGTGCGCGTGCTCCAAATGCACACTTTGCACAGGTGCAGAGGCATTTGTGCAGGCGCAGAGGCATTCCAACTCACCTCCTGCAATTCTGCATTCTCCCGGTTGCTTCAGCAGCTGCCACGTGGCACTCTGCTGTGCCGCGAAGCAGCTGCGCTTCAAAAGCAGAGGAAAAAGGTGAGTATGGGAGCCCAGGTTGGAGGATGGGCCCAACAGCAGAGTGGCGGAGAGAACCGATTCGGTCTCCACTGCTCATCGGTGCCACCGGCTTGGCCAAACCGGACCAAACCGGGCCAAAGCGGGCCGAACCGGACCTAACCAGTAGAATACCATCACTGATGCTGACTCTGTAAATCACTTAGAGAAGGCTGTAAAGCACTATAAAGCTGTATATAAGTCTGCTATTGCTATAAATATGAATCAGTTGCCAAGCATCTGAATTTTGATTATGTGACCACAGGGAGACTGCCATGATTGTAAAGGTGAAAAACAGTCATGCGTCACTTTTTTCGGTGCCATTGTAACTTTGAACGGTCACTAAATGAACTGCTGTAAGTCAAGGACTACCTCTATAGTTCTTGGAATTCTTAACTATCTTAACTTTCCTTTCAAATAAATATTCTTGTCCAATTGCTTTAACATTCCTTCTAATAAATAATATTAATTAAAGCTCTGGAAGGGCTGTGATTTATTGTATGATTTCTAGCCCAAAATTAACAGCAGGAAAGTCTGACAATCCTGATAGAAAATTAAATATAACATTTTATTGTTTTGTTTGCTTATATAATTTACATGGCTTTCCATTTCACAGCAGGGGCTCTAGGCAGTGGACGGAAGATAGCTCAGCACAATTTGTTAAAATAAACAACAACAAAAACCTGAATATATCATGAAATCCACTGCAAATTATTTAGAGAGTCCAAATATATTCACTCAAGAAAATCTAATTTGCCTGGCTTGGTTGGTTCTATTGGGTTCATTAATATTATTAATTCCCAAATCAGAATTGTCCCACAGGTGTTTTTTCAAGAGGCAACTGGACTTTCTGGTTTTTCTTTGAAGACATTTTGTTTCTCATCCAAGAAGTTTCTTCTTCAGGGAAGTGAAACTTCTTCAAAGAAAAACAGAAAATCCAATTGCCTCTTGAAAAAGCATCTTTGGGACAACCATGACCTGGAGGACTGAGAATCTCCAAAGACAAATCAGAATTGCTTCCTCTGAATCCTAACAGCCTGTTCATGACTGACTATGTATATTTACCATATGTAATTGTCTCACCTGTTATTTATAGTGACAAATTAAAGAAAAATCCAACAGGCAAACCATATTGTTCTGTTCACTGCTGTTCAAAATACAGCTGAAATGTAATGGTGGATCAGCTACGGGGAATTATGAGGCATATATAAAGAATTCAGTTTGATTTGCTTTGATAAGAAGATGCTTCATAGAAGCAAAATGAAGCAATATATGAAAGAATCATCACCTAGGCAAAAAATGTTCTGAATGTTTATTTCAAGAAAAGAAGATAATACAGGTATTCCTTGACCTACAACTACAATTGAGCCCAAAATTTTTGTTCAGGAAGGAAGAAAGGAAGGAAGGAAGGAAGGAAGGAAGGAAGGAAGGAAGGAAGGAAGGAAGGAAGGAAATTAAAAAGGAAGGAAAGAAAGAGGGAAGAAGGAAGGAACAAGAAAGAGAATGAGAATGAGGAAGGAAGGAAGGAAGGAAATTTTAAAAAGGAAGGAAAAGGAAAGAAGGAGGGAAGAAGGAAGGAACAAAAAAGAGAAAGAATGAGGAAGGAAGGAAGGAAGGAAGGAAGGAAGGAAGGAAGGAAGGAAGGAAGGAAGGAAATAAATAAAGGTAGTTTTCAACTTATGAGCACAATTCCAACGCCTGCCACAGTTGTTAAGTGAATCACTGCACTTGTTAAATTAATAATACAGTTGTTAAATGAATTTGTCTTCTCCATTGACTTTGCTTGTCAGAAGGTCACAAAAGGGGATCCCATGACCCCGGAACACTGCAACCATCATAAATATGAGTCAGTTGCTAAGCATCTGAATTTTGATCATGTGAGCATGGGAATGCTGCAATGGTGGCAAGGGTGTCATGCCCCTGTTGGAGTCTGACTCTGAGGGAGAGATGGAACAGTTGATAGTGAGTGGAAGTATGGCTCTGGTGGTTGTGGAGGAAACTGGGGAAGGGCACAGGCTGGATGGGCATTCAGAGGAAGACCCAGACCCATCCCCTCTTCATCCTAGGGCACGCAGGGAGGACCAGATAAGGGAGAAATGTGAGTGGTGTGGTCTACGGGGGAGGAAGGGGCCCTGATCCCCTTCATGGGCTGCAGCTGGGAGGACTGGTTAAAAGGACAAACTGCACATGGCAAAGTTGCTGGAAGCAAAGTATGCATTCTTGTCGGAGCTTATCTGTGTTTTGGCTTCCTCCCAACTGTGATTGCTGACGTTATCTGGTAGAAGTTTGCAATTAATCATCCTTGCCTGTCATAGTAATTCTTTCAGTGTGGTGTGTTGGGTTTTTTATTTTGAAGTAACTTTACTTTGGGTGCAGACTACATTTACTCCCTCCGTAAACTGTTTTCTTTAAGAGTTTGATATCCTGCCGAGGATAATTGGACGTTGGAGCCAAGTTGGAAGTATTAAAGGACTTTCTTCTATTTTTGTGACTGGGTTATTTTTGTGTCATGCCCCGGGTCATCACAAAGGGTGAAAATCCATCACGTCACTTTTTTCAGTGCCATTATAATTCCGAACAGTCACATAAATGAATTGTTGTAAGTCAAGGACTAGCTAGTATTGAGAACATTCACTTGATGGTGAGGTGGGCAGTATATACATTTAGTAATAAATATATATTCATGTGGTTAAAAAGAGTGCAGCTAGAAGGGACATCAGAAGTCATTTTTTTTTAAATTCACATTTATATCCCGTCCTTCTCCAAAGACTCAGGGCAGCTTACAATCTTTGGAGCACAACCCAATGTGCTCAGCAATAGCCTTCATTCCATTGTATATGCCTGCTTATTACTAAGCAGCATTTTTACAAAGTCAGCTTATTGCCCCCAACAATCTTGGGTCCTCACTTTACCTACCCTGAGAGGATGGAAGGCTGAGTCAACCTTGAGCCTGGTGGGATTCGAGCCTGCACTAATTGCAGGCAGCTGGAACTAAGTGCTAGGCGTTTAACAGCCTGCACCACCAAGGCTCAAACATTTATTCCTGGTCTGGTCTAATTGGTATGGCTGAAACACTGGTTCGTCCTGGATTCTGTTGCCTTCTTTTCTTTTAATCTTATAATATACCATTCAATTTATATATACTCTTTCTTTCCTTTGGGAGGTCTTATTCCATGGAAATGTCACTGTCTTAAGAAAGCCACAAAGTAGAGGAAAAAAAGTACTATTCCATCCATCCAAAAAGCAGCAGCTGCACCATATTTTCCATATACACTGTTTCCAAATTGCTAATTATGCCAAACCACAATTCTGTTTTTCCAGTAAGTTAATGAGCCTCAACTCATTACCCTTTAGTTTACTTAATAGAACACATTAGTAAATGTAAAAGATAAGTTTGAAAAGATGGGACTGCATTTCCTCCTCCTCCTCCTCCTCCTCCTCCTCCTCCTCCTCCTCCTCCTCCTCCTCCTCCTCCTCCTCCTCCTCGGTTGAACCTCTCTTTAACAAGTTTCCACCCATTACTTCTTGTCCTGCTCTCTGTTGCTTCAGAGAATAAATCAGTCTCCATTAGTCACTAAACAAATGGTTGTAAGTTGAGGACTGCCTGTATTCTGTGGTTGCCTCACTCCAGGGCTTTAACACACAGTTGTGTTACTCACAGAGCCAGCACCATCATCATATTGGTCCCTGATGACTTATATAACGTGTGTCAAATATTGTGGGAAAAGGAATAGAAATGGCCTTCATTAATTAACTCATTCTAAATGAGGGTGGGAAATTCCTCTCCCAGTTTCCAAAGTTCCATCTTTACTCTAGACTGCTGTCCAAGAGGCCTTATTTAAATCTGCACAGGTCTTGCTCCCTTCAGATCCTTCACCTCTCCGAGTATTGCCATCAATGAGAGAGTTTTCCAGGGAGAGCAATGGAGAACCAATGACCCAAACTCAGGGGTGGGATTCAACCGGTTTGGATCAGTTCAGGTGAACTGGTAGTTCCAGTGACCATTTGGCCCCGCCCACTCTTCCCTGCCCTTTTCCTGTGCTTTATTTCCTGGCTTTTGAGCACAGATGATTCGCGGGGCAGAGCGGTTTGCCGCGCATCAGCTGTTTTACTCAATGGGGCTGCAGCAGAAGGTAAGTATTACAGCTAAAAATGGCCTTTTCTAAATGCTGTGCGCGCGTGGTCACCGACCCGGTTGTTACACTGGTTGAATCGCACCACTGCCTAGGCTGATTTCTCATGTCATACGAGTTGGTCTTTTTTTTTTTTGCCTTCTTGGTTACAGCCGCGTGAATAATTCCCCATGAATAATTTATGGGGACTAATTTAACCTAGTTTTCATTGAAACTAATTCTCCAGAAAACAGCCTAGGTGTTGCAACTATCCCTGTATATGTGTTTTCCCCAACAAATATTTGCCGTCGCTAATTATTTGACCAACAATTTGGTTGTGGAGAAAGGAGGATGACAGATTGCTTGGGAACTAACACAGTAACTATTTGCCTAGGCTGTTCTAAAATAAAAACCCTCCCTTCTGTTTTCCAAGTGCCTACAGTATCAGCAGGCCCACAGCAGGATCATTTAGTGGGAATTAGAGCGTATGCAGGTGGCTGAGATTTCAAAGTGAAAGTAAATCTTAGGGATGGGGGAAAATATAAAGTTATGCTCAAGTTCAAAGGCTTGGCTTTGGGGTTAATCATTTTAAGAACAGGGTTGGTTATGAATATGGAAAATCTGCACTGTCATACTAGTTACCATTAAAAAAAGGGGGAGAATTTACTCATTGTTTCTCAACCTTGGTAACTTTAAGAGGTTTAGACTTCAACTCCGGGATTCCCAGATAGCGTTTCACACGTGCAAACCTGAATGATGTCACTATGATATAAAAAAGGATGTTTAGACTCTGAAAAGAGTGCAGACAAGAGCAACAAAAATAATTAGGGGCCTGGATCAGGGGTGGGATTCTACCGGTTTGGCCCGGTTCTATAGAACCAGTAGCTCCAAGAGCAGCTGACACTAAACCAGTTTGCTCCAAAGATCTTCTTTTCTTTGGTTGGGCCCATCTGCCTGCCTGGGCTCTAGATCAGTGGTGGCAAACCTTTTTCGGCTCCCGTGCCAATAATTGCACTTGTGCTCATGTGCCAGAAGGCAATGCATGCTGGGGCCCCCACCTCCCTTGCACATGTGCACACAATCCCCCTTCCATGCACCATGAATCCGTGCATGCGCACATGATTTCCCCACCGCGTGCCATGCATCTCTGCATCTGCGTGCATGATTGCCCTGCCGCATGCATCTCTGCGTCTGAGTGCATGATTCCCCCGCTACACACCATGCATCTGTGCATTTGCATGCGATCACCCCCTTGCGCCGTGCATCTCCTGCTGGCATCACGCTCCGATCACCCGGTACGCTCCCACAGACAGGGCCTCCTTGGGATACCGTCGGCCAGACATTGTCGGTTGGCAGTGCCCAGGGGCAGGGCCTTCTCTGTGGGAGCACCCATCCTGTGGAACCAACTCCCCTTGAGCCTTTGTTTGGCTCCTGATCTCCGCTCCTTCCGCCATGACCTTAAGACCTGGCTCTTTCAGCAGGCCGGTCTGGACTAACCAAGGGAAGGGGGGGTTGTTTTAGAGGGCTTTTAAATTTTAATTGAATTTTAATTGTTAGGCTTGTATTTGGTTTAATTTTTTTATTGTAAATTTGTAATGGATTTTATATTGTTAGCCGCCCTGAGTCCTTAGGGAGAGAGGGTGGCATACAAGTCTAATAATAATAATAATAATAATAATAATATAATAATAATTAATAATATTATTATTATTATTATTATCATCTCTGCACATGCACACATGAACACCCCCGTGCACCATCCATCTGCACATGCATGCATGATCCCTCCATGAGCCACATGTCTCTGTGCATGTAAATGTGATCCCCCAGTGCATGCTGCGCATCTCTGCACATGTGCACATGTCTCCCGTGCACCCCACACACATGTGTGCCAGATACCCGACAATCAGCTGTCAGATGTTGGCGGCATGCACACATGCACAGTGGGGTTCTTCCAGGTGAGCTCTTGTGTGCTGGGGGAAATGGTTCTGTGTGCTACTTCCGGCACGCATGCAATAGGTTCGCCATCACAGCTCTAGGGAGAGCAATGGAGAACAAATGACCCAAACTCAGGGGTGGGATTCAACCGGTTCGGAACAGTTCAGGTGAACTGGTAGTTCCGGTGACCATTTGGCCCCGCCCACTCTTCCCTGCCCTTTTCCTGTGCTTTATTTCCTGGTTTTTGAGCACAGATGATTCACGGGGCAGAGCGGTTTTCCGCGCATCAGCTGTTTTACTCAACGGGGCTGCAGCAGAAGGTAAGTATTACAGCTAAAAATGGCCTTTTCTAAATGCTGTGTGCGCGTGGTCACCGACCCAGTTGTTATACTGGTTGAATCGCACCACTGCCTCGGCTGCTTTCTCATGTCATACGAGTTGGTCTTTTTTTTATTATTATTCCCTGCTAAAGCAACCTTGGTTGCTTTGCGCAGCACAGCTGAGTGCCACATATCAGCAGGAGATGATTATAGCTCGCAAGAGACGTTGATTTACAAGTACTGCACATGCGCAAAGTGTGTGCTCACAGAACTGGTTGTTATGCCGGTAAGATCCCACCCCTGGCCTGGAGGCTAAAATATATGAAGAACGGTTGCAGGAATTGGGTATATCTAATCTAATGAAAAGAAGGACATGATAGCAGTATTCCAGTGTTTGAGGGGTTGCCATAAAGAAAAGTGGGGGTCAGCCTATTCTCAGAAGCAGCTGAGGGCAGGACAAGAAGCAATGGAAACTAATCAAGGAGAGAAGCAACTTAGAGCTAAGGAGAAATTTCCTGACAGTTAGAACAATTAATCAGTGGAACAATTTGCCTCCAGAAGTTGTGAATGCTCCAACACTGGATGTTTTAAAGAAGAGACTGAACAACCCTTGTCTGGAATGGTATAGGGTCTTCTGCTTGAAAGAAGGATGGACTAGAAGTCTTCTAGTGTCCCTTTCAACTCTGTTATTCTGTTCTGATTTAATAGGGGAGCTACATGAGCCATGGTGGTGCAGTGGTTAGAATGCAGTACTGCAGGCTACTTCTGCTGATTGCCGGCTGCCAGCAGTTCTGCAGTTCGATCCTGACCAGCTCAAGTTTGACTCAGACTTCCATCCTTCCGAGATCGATAAAATGAGAATCCAAATTGTTGGTGGCAATATGCTGACTCTGTGAACTTCTTAGAGAGGGCTGCAAAGCACTGTGAAGCAGTATATAAGTCTACGGGCTATTGTTATTGCTACATTGTTTGTTATGTCTAATACTCTCTCCTGGCCTTGTAGCCTTTTAATGATAATAACATCAATGCTTTCTTCTAGTCTTTTAAGCTTTTAAATATTTTAATTGTAGAACATTTATATTGCTCCTCATATTATGTTTTGCTTAAATGGTGCACCACCCATGGTTCTGTTTCGTGAGATGGGCGGCCATTAAAAAAAGGAAAATAAATAAATAAAAGCAGTTGTTTTTTCCTCCTCCTTCTTCTCTCTACTTATTTTCTCCTCTGATGCATCTCTAGAAACTGGTTTAATTACAATTTACTCTGCACTCTCTATGCAAATGAACAGTTTCCCCTTTGTCTTAAGTACTGCATGCGGCATTAACTATGGAGAAAACATTTTACAGTTTGTCTACACATATTGAGAGAGAGAGAGAGAGAGAGATAAATTGGAAACCAGAGATGAGAATCTTTGCTGAAGCAATGTGAAAAAGCTGTACCCAGAAAGCAGATTTATCAAGACTAGTGGAGGATCGAAATTTCAACACATATAAAGGCCTCAAACCTTCTTTCTGCAACTAAAATTAAGTGTGTGCCCACATTCTATAAATAGCCACATCTAACGTTAGTATACAGTCAACAACATATTTTTTGCACTTCTATGAAATTGGCCCATCTGTTTGCATGCCTCTTACCCTGTTTTTTTTTTCTTTTTTCTTTTCTTTTTCCTTGGCTAAAGTATGCAAGGAGGGGTACGTTTGAGAAAATGAGCAGGAGAGCAAAACAATACACTAGGAGTAACTTGCATGCCTCTTACCCTGTTTTCTGCTATACAGCTTACAACCAAAACTGAGCCCAACATTTTCATTGCTAAGTAAGACAGTTGCTTAGTTTTGCCCCATTTTACGATCTTTTGTGCCACTGTTGTTATTTATTATTTATTTATTTATTATTTATTAATTTATAATCCATCTTTGGGCTTACAATAAAACAGACACAATAAATATTTAAAAAGAATTAAATTAATGGTCCAATTAATACAAAACTAAAAATCAAACACCCCACCCATAGGTCAAGGCCCGCTTTGAATAACCAGGTCTTCAAGTCATGAAGTGGAGCCAGCGAGCCCCAAGTTGGTTGTTCGGGACACAGAATTACGTCATTTGATGGACAAGGAGTCCCCCTGTGACTTTTCATTGCTAATGCAGTTGTTAGGTTAGTACCACGGTTGTTTGTGCCTTGCAAAGTCGAAAAATCACGGACTTTTTCATTTAGTGAAAGTTCATTTAGCGACTGTTCAAAGTTACAACGACACTGAAAAACATGAGTTATGTTTCACACGACCATTGCAGCATCCCCATGGTTCGCTTTTGCAACCTTCTGACAAGCAAAGTCAGCGGGGAATCCAGATTCACTTAACAACCGAGTTACTAAATTAACAGATGCGATGATTCACTTAACAACCGTGGCAAGAAAAGTCATAAAAGGGGGCAAAGCTCACTTAAGAAATATTCCATGTCAGGATTCCAGCAGTTACCCCCATTTAAATCATGAGTCTCGAGCCAAACTTCCAAAACTTAAAAAGGATTTATTGGGAGTTAACATTCTGGCACTGCCTGGGTGTAGCCAACTTTGAGAGACATCATTCATTGTCATCCTTGACCCTGGTTTTCCCCCCAATCCCCTGGGTGTATCGTAATTCATATTCTCCAATGGGACACATCCATAGGCAAGAGTCATCAATCATACTGTCCAGTTAGAATTTTGCACAGCAGAAACTTCAGCCACCTAGCAACTATCTTTGAAAACATTTATGGAATGCAAGCTGCCCACTGCTTCCCTCTCCCTTTCTGTTGGCAACTCTAAAAAGACCAGATAAATATTTTAGGAGTTGACCTTTCACTTAGCAACATAAATTTTGGGCTCCATTATGGTTGTAACTCAAAGACTATCTGTATTGCCATGTGCTCTACATGGGGCTACCATATAGTACCCCAAAGTGGTTGTGTAGGAAACTTGGACACTCCAAAAATTTGACCTATAACACCTCTTTTTAAAATTAATTTAATTACTTTTCTATTAATTACATTCCTTAATGCTTAATAAACATCGTGTTGTCTGGGTATTTAATTTGCTTAACAATACAAATGTCATTCTTACTCTCCACTCCTTTTTTCCAAACACTGGTAAAATAAATTCCAAGTTTGATAGCATTCTGTGTCTTCTTTCTGTTTAATTTTCAATGTAATTCTGTCCATTTCTGCACAGTCTAATATCTCCTTAATTATCACTTCATCTTGAGGTGTTTCTTCATTTTTCCAATATTGTGTGAAAATAATCCTTGCTGCTGTTAAAACACATAATACTAAATACTAAAGTATCATTTTTTTCTGATATCATCCCTAATAAGTTCAGGTTTAAAGTCTACATGTTTCCCTATTATCTTTTCTAGCCATCTGTGTATTTTTGCCCCAATTTTTTTTTAGCACAAGTCACCACATATGATAAAATGTGCCCGTCTTTTGATCACATTTCCAACATTTGCTGGACATATTTTTAAACATTTTAGCTAACCTCGCAGAACTATAACACATCTTGTTGCATAAGTTGCACTGGGTTCCAGTTTGCTTCTGGGTCCAATTCACAATCTTTAAAGCCCTACCTGGCATGGGGCTAGATGACCTCACCTCCACAATGCGTCTAGAAAATGTAAAAGTAATTCCGATTTATTTGCACAAGCTTGGTCAATGGGCTGCAGGTGGTAGCTTACAGTTGACATTGGCTGACTTTGAGAAAATAGGAACAAACCTGATTAATTCTTGGATGGGAACCAATAGGAAATCCCAGAGCAGTAAACTAAGCTAGGAAGTGGGCGAAAATTATCCTTTAAAAAGGCAGTGTTAAACTGCTTCTGCACCACTGCCAAGCAAACTCCAGGTATGTATCTGTAAAAATCAGCAGGGGTTGAATTTTTTTTTAAATTTTATATGCTCTCAATAAGTCTATCAAACCTGGGAATGAAATAAAACAAATCTGTGCCTTGGATTGAAAATAAAGCATGATATCAGTTCAAAATTGGGCACAAGCCACCAATTATCGGAAGCTCTAAAGTAGGTCTTGAATCAAATATACGTTCCTACCCACTATTGAATCAGAATAGAGTTGGAAGGCATCTTAGACATCTTCTACCTCAAGCCCCTGCTCATGCAGGAAACTTTATCCCATTTCAGACAAGTGACTGTCCAGTCTCTTCTTAAAAACCTCCAGCGATGAAGAACCCACAAAGTCTGAAGGCAAGCTGTTCCACTGGTTAATTGTCTTCACTGTTAGGAAGTTTCTCCTTAATTCCAGATTGCTTATCTCCTTAATTAGCTTCCATCTGTTCTTTCTTGTCTTGCTTTCTGGTGCTTTGGACAATAGGCTGATCCTTCTTCTTTCTGGCAGCCCCTCAAATACTGGAATACTGCTATCTATCTGCTATCTACTGCTGTCTATCTATTCTATCCTATTTACCTGAAAGGAACAGAACCACGAATTTAAAGGAAGGTGAACTGGGAGAAAATAATTTGTTTCCTTTAGAGTGTTCTTACTTGATCTAAGGCAAAATACCCATATTAAAAATTAAATATGTACAGGAAAGGGAGCAATTTGATGTAGAGGTGTAGGCATCGGGGTACAAAATGGGAGACTCTGAATTCTAGTCCCACTTTAGTCACTAAGGCAATTGGGTGACCTTGGGCCTGTCACCAGAGGTGGGCTTCAAAAATTTTAGCAAAGGGTTCTCTGCCCGGTTGCTGGGTAGGCGTGGCCATGGTGGGCGTGGCCTAGTTTGCCTCCTGAATCACGGTGGGGGGACATTTTTGCCAGTAGTGGGATTTAATTTTTTTACTACCAGTTCTGTGGGCGTGGCTTGGTGGGCATGGCAGGGGAAGGATACTGTAAAATCTCCAGTCAGAGGTGGTATTTGCCAGTTCTCCGAACTACTCAAAATTTCTGCTACTGGTTCTCCAGAACTGGTCAGAACCTGCTGAATACCACCTCTGATTTTTGCCCTCCCTGGGCTCTGGAGGGTGAAAACAGCCTCCCTGGCTCAGGAGGCTCTCTGGAAGCCAGAAACAGGCCCATTTCCAGCCTTCCCGAACTTCTGGGAGGCCTGTTTTTCTCCCTCCCCGAGCCTCCGCACATGCCCCCCAATTACCTGCATCCAAAACGGGCCACGTGGGGACTCCTGGGAGGGGCAGGGTGGGGTGGGTGGGGCCAGCCAGGAGTGGGATTTGGGGGTTCTCCGAACTGCACAGAATCTTAGCTAGAGGTTCTCCCAAACCCCTGCGAATCCCCAGCAGCCCAGCCCTGCCTGTCACTTCCTTTCAGCTCTAGGCAACAGGCAATGTCAGACCACTTCTGAAATCTTGCCAAGAAAACTATAGGGATTATAGATAGCCCTTGACTTATAACAGTTCATTTATTGACCATTCGAAGTTACAGTGGCACTGAAAAAAGTGACATATAGTTGTTTTTCACACTTACAACTATTGCAGCCTCTCCATGGACATGTAATCAAAATTCAGATGCTTAGCAACTTATATTTGTGATGGTTGCAGTGTCCTGGGTCATGTGATCACCTTTTGCGACGTTCTGACAAGCAAAGTCAATGGGGGAGCCAGATTCACTTAACAGTCATGTTACTAACTTGCAACTGCAGTGATTCACATAACTGTGGCACGAAAGGTCATAAAATGGGGCAAAACTCATTTAACAACTGTATTGCTTAGCAATGAAAAATATGGGCTGCAGCAAGAAAGCCTTAACATTGGAGAAAATTCAGTTAATAATTGTCTTGCTCTGCAACAGAAATTTTGGGCACAATTATGGTCATGTCATAAGGATTACCTGTAGTCCAGGCAGTCATCAGGAGCCAATTCTGATTCAAAAGATACAATAACATTAAAAAATGTAAGTTTCCTGTCAGGTTTCCAAGTGATAAAATCCATTTAAAAAGAAATGAACAAAGTCCATCTTCCAAGACAAATTATTTGATTTGGGAAAGCATCAAATTGGCAAAGTCCATGGTAATTCTGGATCTGACACAACCTGGAATTATCCCACAATATCAGAAGTTAGAACAACTACCAAAAGTCACATTCTCCAATAGAAGTAATTCAACGTTTATTTATTATTATTTATTTATTAATGGGATTTATATGCTGCCCTATCTCCCGAAGAACTCAGGGCAGCTGACAATAAAAACATACAATACAAAAATTTAAAATTAAAAAAAAATATTAAATGGAAATCCCCAAAAACATTAATTAAAACCAGCAACAACCAATATACACTAATAAAACCAATAAAAAAAACTTTGCTTGATGTCATAAATCTCCACCTCAAGGGGCCTAAGCACAGACAGCTTGTTTTCCCATGGGAAGAAGAATCCCCTAGCCAACACACTCTATCTCCACTTGTCCCCCCTCAGGAATATGGCAAGCCCGAAACCCTTCCCCCCATGGCCGCCAAAGAGAAAGTAAGAAAAAAAAATATATACTAAGCCTAACTAAAATGGCTACACATATGGCTTGACAGTTTCCTTCAAGATAAATATGGCAGATTTAATCACTTGGAAACCTGACAGTAGTGGTCCATATTAGTGGTTAAAAAAATTATACCCAGGTTACTGGAATGTATTTCCCTGAAATATGGAATAAGTGGTTCAAACATTGGCCATGGTGGGAAATGTCTTTCCAACAAAGTAATCACAGCACAGGATGAACCGCAAACAAATATCAAAGAACTGAAGCTATAGGAAAGCATAGAAAGTTTATAAAGAAGAAGGACAAGGAAGGATGAGGGAAACCCAATGATTCTTCACTCTCGTCTAACAGTAGTGAGAGGAGATGTCCAAATTAACAAGATGGCTAACCAAGAATCAAAATAAACACCCACCCCTCTTTGTACGGATAATAGTCTACATATGACCGGTCACTTAGCCATCTGTGGTGACCCGGGACATGGCACAAAAGCAACAAAGTCACAAAACTAGGTAAAGTCCCTTTAACACCTCCAACTTGGCCCCCTATGTCCAGTTATCTTCGGCTGGAGAAAAAATTATCCCAAGGACAGTTTTTAAAGGGAAGAAATTAAGTCCGAACCCAAAGTACATCTAAATTATAAATAAAAAACAACACAAACCACGCTGCAGCAACCAACGAGACAGGGCAGGATAAGGAATTGCAGACTTCCCAAAGATAACAAAACACACACAGTTGGGAGGACGCCAGTACCCAGATAAGACATGACAAAGAAAGATAATGCATCCTTTGCTTCCAGCAAGGTGCTGTGCATAACACCCCTTATATCCTGTTTTCCCAGCTGCACTTCCCAATGAAGTGAATCATTTATTTTTATTTATTTATTTTTTGAACTTGTATGCCGCCCCATCTCCGAAGACTCGGGGCGGCTCACAACTAAAAACAGGAAAAATAAATACTTAAAAAGAATTAAACTAATTTTACAAGCCCAAAAATTACAAAAACTAAAATTTACAATAGTTAAAATTAAGAAACCTATCCCCTCCCAGGGAGGGGTCACAGCCCCGGTTGGTCAAACAACCAGGTCTTTAAATCATGGTGGAAGGTGTGGAGGTCAGGGGCCAGGTGGAGCCCCAAGGGCAGTTGGTTCCAGAGGTCAGGGGCCGCGACAGAATAGGCTCATCGTCGGGGGACTGCCAGCTGGCATTGGCTTGCTGACGGGACCCCGAGGAGTCCTTGCCTATGTGCTCGCACAGGGCGGCCGGCACTCGATATCGGCAGAAGACGCTCCCTTAAATATTGAGGACCCATGTCGTGAAGGACTTTGTATGTTAAAACCAGAACCTTGAATCTCACCTGGAGTGCAACCAGCAACCAATGCAGGCAGCGCAGGAGGGGGGTAACAACGGAGAATCGAAAACTCCCATCACCACCCGCGCCGCCGCATTTTGCACCAGCTGCAATCTCCGGATGGTATGCAAGGGCAGTCCTAAATAGAGAGCGTTGCAGTAGTCGAGTCTAGAGGTAACAAGAGTGCGAGTGACTGTGCGCAGGGCATCTCGGTCCAGAAATGGGCAGAGCTGACGAACAAGGCGGAGCTGGACAAAGGCCCCCCTGGCAACGGCCCCCACCTGCTCCTCCAACTGGATCCATGCATCCAGGAGGACCCCCAGATTCTGTGCCCTATCCACAGGGGGCAACACCTCTCCCCCTATGGCCAAAGATGGATATTCCTGGCTGGGCTGAGATGCCGGTATGCACAGCCACTCAGTCTTGAGTCGAAGCATGTTCCCGCTCATCCAAATCCATACCGCATCCAAACATCGGGTCATCAGGGAGAGGGCATCACTGATCTGGTTTGGGGTGGAAATGTACAGCTGGGTGTCATCCTGCGTACTGATGGAATCTCACCCCAAAACCACAGATGATCTCACCCAGCGGCTTCATGTAGATGTTAAATAGAAGAGGGAGAGGACCGACCCTGAGGGACCCACAAGAGAGCACCCTCGGGGGACCTCACCCCCCGCCAACACCGATTGAGACTGCCCCGAGAGGTAGGAGGTGAACCACTGGAGAACAGTGACCCCCACTCCCAACCCCCAAGGCGCCACAAAAGGATACCATGGTCGATGGTATTGAAAGCCGCTGAGAGGTCTAATAGGACCAGGACAGAGGAAAAACCCCTGTCCCGAGCCCTCCAGAGATCATCCATCAGCACGACCAATGCCATCTCCATGCTGTAACTGGGTCGGAAGCCCGATTGATACGGATCCAGGTAGTCCGCTTCATCCAGAAAAGTGGAAACTGCTGAGCCACCACACTCTCAACAACCTTCACCAAAAAGCAAAGGTTGGAGACTGGATGAAAGTTGTCTAACACGGTCAGGTCCAGGGCAGGCTTCTTCAGGAGGGGTCTCACCACCGCCTCCTTCAAGGTGGAGGGAAAAACACCCTCCCTTAATGAAGCATTGACAACTGCCCAGAGCCAACCGCAGGTGGCCTCCCTGGCAGCATAAGCCAACCAGGAAGGACACGGGTCCAACAAACATGTGGTGGAACTCATGCGCCGCATAATCCTGTCCACTTCATCCTCGGGCTGCTTTCTCCCCATAACCCATCCTT
The DNA here is from genome assembly GCA_009733165.1 of Naja naja. Taxonomy (NCBI): domain Eukaryota; kingdom Metazoa; phylum Chordata; class Lepidosauria; order Squamata; family Elapidae; genus Naja; species Naja naja. The sequence goes on from CM019152.1 coordinate 51,974,159, forward strand.
CCTGCGTGCCCTAGGATGCAGAGGGGGTAGGCCTGGGTCTTCCTCTGAATGCCCAGCTGGACTGTGCCCTTCCCCAGTTTCCTCCACAGCCACCGGAGCCACATTCACACTCTCTGTCAGCTGTTTGACCTCCCCCTCAGAATCAGATTCTAACAGGGGCATGATACCATCATTCAGAGTTATGATGGACCTACTTTGGGGCTATTTATGACACAAGTGTGAAGTTATGATGATTGAGCTCCTCCTCAGAAGGTCATGTGAACAAACATCAAGCGCTCAACCACATGGCTATAAATATAAATATATTATGTCCACAGTATTTCGCTGGTCTACTAATTTAGTCACTATGTTGAGGATTACCGTACATACAGTAACACTGAATGCACATTCCAGAGAGGGCAAGATTTGCACTGGTACCTTCTGCCTGCCATCTTATCAATTTTAAACTTCTTCTACCATCACCCTGGCTACCATTGTCCAACAGTTTATTTGTTCCCCATTTCCTTGTTAATACTTAGATGGCAGCTCACCAGGAACTGTCAGCCAGATTGGGAAGCTGAAAAATATTAGGAAACGGCCTGCATCACAGCCAAGAAAACTGCACAGCTGCATCTATGCACATACTCAAAACTAAACTTAACTTGAAGAAACATAACTTTTGTTTGCTCGTTAACTGCTAAACAGTTAATTGCTATTACTTATATAAAATGGCTTTTTTCAGCCTCAGAAGACCGCATGCGGACAAGGGTGATGAAGGGATGTCATTTAAGATGGCCTGGTGGGAAGTCCAGAACTATCTGCAAAGTAATTCCTAATTGAGTTGAGGAGAGATTTAGTATCCCTGGAAAACACAAGACATTACAACCCCTGACGGAAAAATCCCTCAACTGCTGTCCAAACTTTTGAATTGAATAGCTGAGTGACTCAGAATAACAGAGTTGGAAAGGATGCCAGTGGTCCTCCACTTCAACCCACTGCCCAAGTACGAGACCCTATATCTGTGATGGTGAACCTATGGCACATGTGCCATAGGTGGCACGCAGAGCCATTTATGCCAGCATGCGAGCTGCAGGCAAACTTACCTCACTGTGCATGTGCGTGCCTCATAGCTGATTTCCAGCCAGTTTGAAGCCCTTTTCGGCTTCCCAGAGGCTTCAGGAAGGCTTCTTCAGGCTTCTTCAGACTTCTGCAGGATTTTCAGGAAGAAAACTAGGCCCGTTTCATCACTTTCTGTTTTTTCCGGAAATACCAGAGGTGATGAAACAGGCCGAGTTTTTGGCCTGAAAAGCCTGCAGAAGCCTTCCTGGAGCCTCTGGGAAGCCAAAAAAGGCCTCAAACTAGCCAAAAATCAACTGTGAGGCACAGTGCAGGTAAGGGGGCAGCAGGGGGTGGGGGGGGATTGCGCACACATCCGTAGGGAGTGTGTGTGGGGGTGCACATTGCCTTCTGGCTGCTGGCACAGAAGAGCAAGCAAGTAAGTGTGTGCACAATTTTTGGCACAGGAGCCCAAAAAGGTTAGCCACCACTGCCCTATATGATTTTAGACAAACGGTTGTCCCATCTCTTCTTAAAATCCTGCAGTATTGGAACACCCACAATTTTTGGAGAGAACTCATTCCATTGATTAATTGTTCTAACTGTCAATAAATTTCTCCTTAGGTCTAGGGTGCTTCTCTCCTTGATGCGTTTCCATCCATTGCTTTTTTGTCCTGCCTGCAGGTGCTTTGGAGAATAGCTTGACCCCCTCTTTGTTGCAGCCCCTTAGATATTGGAACACTGCTATCTTATCACCGCAATCCTTCTTTTCATTAAACTAAACAAATCCAATTCCTATAACCATTCTTCATAAGTCCAGTCCCCTAATCATCATTGTTGCTTTTCTCTGCACTCTTTCTAGAGTCCCAACATCTTTTTTACATCATGGCAACCAAAACTGGGTGCAATATTTCAAGTGTGGTCTTACCAAGGCATTTATTAAATGGTATTAAAATGTCACACAATCTTGAATTTATCCCTCTATTAATGTAGCCGAGTTGGCTTTTTTGGCAGCTGCAGCACACTGCTGGCTCATATTTAAGTGATTATGAGCCTCGGTGGTGTAGTGATTAGAGTGCAGTATTGCAGGCTACTTCTGCTGACTGCCAGCTGCCTTTAATTTAGCAGTTCGAATCTCAGCAGGCTCAAGGTTGATTCAGCCTTCCATCCTTCTGAGGTGGGTAAAATAAGGACCCAGATTGTTGCGGGCAATAGGCTGACTCTGTAAACTGCTTAGAGAGGACTGTAAAGCATTATAAAGCGGTATATAAGTATAAGTGCTATTGCTATTGCTATTGTCCAATAGGATTCCAAGATCCATCTCACATTTACTGCTATTGAGTCAGGTACCACCTATACTCTACCTGTGCATTTGGTTTTTCTTGCCTAAATGTAGAACCTTACTTTTTTTTTAACCATTGAATTTCATTTTGTTAGATAGGGCCCAATGTTCAAGTCTGTCAAGATCCTTCTGAATCTTAAGCTTATCTTCTGGCTATCCCTGCCAGCTTAGTGTCATCTGAAAATTTGATGAGTTCCCCTTCTATTCCTTCATCTAAGTATGGATGAAAATATTGAAGAACACTGGGCTTAAGGCAGAAGCCCTTCTTCAACTTTTCATTCCTTCTCCTGCACTTTCTTGAGAAACCTGGAAGATGTAACAAAACCGCAGGTGATTGCTGCACAAGATTAAGGCTATGCATAGCAATTTAATGAATCTCGCATCTTCCCTTTGCTTCATGGGTTGAACTATCGGGTCTCTGTTTGTCTGCTATGTGTAGAGTTATTGCATTACATGGTTATTTGTGCCCTGCACAATTGATACCAAGTTTATTAGATTGCAGCTGAACTCATTTCGGAACCCAGATGTTATTAATCATAGGCGAGGAGAGGAGAGCAGTGAGCTTAAGGGTGATGGAGGAGGATTTCGGATGGCATTTTTCCCCCTGTTTGTAAGCTTTAGATGACTGAGGAGATCTGTAAGGTTTGGAACATAATTCTTGCTTTGTCTAAGCTGGCTGCTTGATCTAAAGGCATCCGTCTGGTTGCCTAAGGTACAATTAAAACGGGAATTGCAATAGTCAAAATGACATTTAGAATCATTTCTTCCTCACCACCTGCTTTCAAAACTACAGCTTGTGAAAGTCTAAATCTTTTGATGAGTCATAAGGCTGACAAGCATTATTGCTTTTTCTTAAGTCAGGTCTAGACAAGGGCTGCTTCTAAAAATCTCTCTGTTGTGGGTTCCCCCCCACCTTTTCCATTCCCGAATTCCCACAATCTATTTCAACAGCAAAAAATCCATGAATTAGTATTTTTCATCAATCAGTTCTGCTTTTACCTCACCATCTTGTTGTATACACTGAAAAAAAAAACTCTGTAAAAAAATAAATGAATAAAGCAGTCTTAATGTGATTGTACTTAATGATCAGATTAGAGGTTTTGGCACTACGGGGAGGCAATTCTCATTTGTGTATGGTTTGCACACCCTGGAAAATGGAAATAATGGTGTGGAAAATAGTAATATGGTTACCTTAATATGATTATTATTTTAATAACAACTAATTATTATTAGCTATTCACTGTTTATTTTCCTTTCCACCCTGTCAGGATGATGAATGAGCTAATTAGGTAATAAAAATAATATGAAAAGTTTAAGAATTAGTTTAAATTATTACTAAAATACTTTCGTTCACAAATTGCAATTTGTTAATAATGTATAAGTGAAGAATAAGCGAAGAGCTGTTAAGTAGCACCTCGGATATGGTTAATTATTGTCAATCCAACAGCCTCAGGAATAATTGTTGGTATACAGCTAGTCCTTGACTTATGACCACAATTGAGCCCCAAATTTCTGTGGCTAAGCAAGACATTTGTTAAGTGAGTTTTGCCCCATTTTACGACCTTGCTTGCCACCATTGTTAAGTGAATCACTGACAATGTTGAGTTAGGAACACAGTTGTTAAGTGAATCTGGCTTCCCCTTTGACTTTGCTTGTGTCAGAAGGTCACAAAAGGGGATCCCATGACCCTCACACACTGTAACCATCACAAATACAAGTCAGTTGCTCATCATCTGAATTTCGATCACATGACCGTGGGAAAGCTACAATGATTGTAACTGTGAAAATTAGTCATAGGTCACATTGTACCTTCGAACGGTCACTAAACAAACTGTTGTAAGCCAAGGGCTACTGTACTAATCTTCCTTGTGCGAAAGGTGTCAACACAGACATCACTTGAGAATCCGTTGACATAGCTGAAGATCAGGCAGGACTCCAAAACTTCCCATTGGTAGGGGAAGAACCCCCCCTAACTAAATCAGAGGTATTTTGTGATTGCAAAGTTTGCCTCAGACTTTTAGGTGGAGCCTACAAAATATTCCTCCACTTACAACAATTCATTTAGTAGCCATTCAAAGTTACAACAGCACACTGAAAATTTTTTGATTCACAACCCGTCCTCGCACTTACAACAGTTCCTAAAGTCATGGAATGAAAATGAAAATGCAGCATCTCCAACACAGGAAGAATGGTTGCTGGATTTGGGTTTGGTTAGTCTAGAACAAGGATCTTCAGACTTGGGAAGTTTAAGACTTGTGGACTTCAACTCCCAGAATCTCTGAGCTAACATAACTGGAGGAGGAATTCTGCAAGTTGAAGTGCACAAGTCTTAAAGCTGTCAAGTCTGAAGACCCCTGTTCTAGAGAAAAGAAGAATGAGGTGGGGGGGAACATGATAGCAGTATTCAAATACTTGAGGGGCTGCCACAAAGAAGAAGGGGGTCAACTTATTTAGCAAAGCCCCAGAAGGCAGGACAAGAAGCAGTGGGTGGAAACTAATCAAGGAGAGAAGCAACCTGGAATTAAGGAGAAACTTCCTAACAGTGAGGACAATTAATTGGTGGACCAGTTCTGAGTGCCTTGTCACTGGAGGTTTTTAAGAATAGCCACTTATCTGAAATAATGGAATGGAATGGAGTGGAGTGGAATAGAAAATAGAATAGAATAGAATAGGGAATAGAATAGAATGGAATAGAATAGAATAGAATAGAATAGAATAGAATAGAATAGAATAGAATAGAAAGAATGGAATAGAATAGAATAGAATAGAATAGAATAGAATAGAATAGAATATATAGAATGGAATGGAATGGAATGGAATGGAATAGAATAGGGAATAGAATAGAATAGAATAGAATAATATATGGAATGGAATGGAATGGAATAGAATAGAATAGAATAGAATAGAATAGAATAGAATAGAATAGAATAGAATATATGGAATGGAATGGAATAGAATAGAATAGAATAGAATGGAATGGAATGGAATGGAATGGAATGGAATGGAATGGAATGGAATAGAAGAGAAGAGAAGAGAATAGAAGAGAAGAGAAGAGAAGAGAAGAGAAGAGAAGAGAAGAGAAGAGAAGAGAACATATGGAATGGAATGGAATGGAATGGAATGGAATAGAATAGAATAGAATAGAACAGAATAGAATAGAATAGAATAGAAAAAATAGAATATATGGAATGGAATGGAATGGAATGGAATAGGGAATAGAATAGAATAGAATAGAATAGAATAGAATAGAATAGAAAAAATAGAATATATGGAATGGAATGGAATGGAATGGAATAGAATAGGGAATAGAATAGAATAGAATAGAATAGAATAGAATAGAATAGAATAGAATGAATGGAATGGAATGGAATGGAATGGAATAGAATAGAATAGAATAGTTGGAAAGGACCTTGGAGGTCTTCTAGTCCAACCCCCTGCTTAGGTAGGAAACCCTATACAATAAATGGTATACCGTCTCCTGCTTGAGCAACAGGTCATGCTAGAAGACCTCCAAGGTCCCTTCCAGCTCTATTCTGATTGATTGACTGACTAATTGATAGGATCATCATTTGCAACCTTCCTAGCCACCTTCCAAAAAGCAAACTCCATGGGGGAAAGTAGATTTGCTTAACAACAATGTGTTCACTGAACAGCTGCAGTGGTTCGCTTAGGCATAAACCTGCTAACAGTTTAAAACTACATACTGTAGTTCCGAAATGATTTTTTTTTTTAATCGTCGTGAGCTGTGTACTAAAATAGAGCTGGAAATCTTGTATGTAAGTAGCACAGTTAGCTGTGAATTTCCAAGACCACAATTAGAAGAGAGCTGTGGTTTGCCCCTGGTGATAAAAATACCAGGAGAAGAACCTTTTCTGACTAACACATTTTATTAACAGGGCTAAGCTTTTGTGAACTGCAACTCACTTCACCAGATGCATAAATTAATATGCTTATGATAATATGATCACATTTGCATCTTAATATGCAAAGCTATAATTGTGTGCATGTCAGGGTATATTGCTATGAAATGAGTCTAGTGTCAAGGTTCTGCTTGAAGGCTAGTCCCGAGAATGATTGTCAACTGTTATGATGGGGCAGAACTGAAGGGGGAAAAACTGAAGTATGTGACTGCTGACAAGAAATGTGATTTTTGAAAAAATGGAGCTTGGAGTTTTGATAGTTAGAATGTGAGCGTCGATAGATATCTTTTTTTATCCTGAGTGTAGGTTAGTATTTTAGCCCTTTACTTCCAAGCTGATCGAGAGTACAAACATTAAGAAAACAACAACAATGATAATACGATCAAAATGAATAATGATAACTGGAAAGAAAGGAAGGAAGGAAGGAAGGAAGGAAGGAAGGAAGGAAGGAAGGAAGGAAGGAAGGTGGGTGGAAGGAAGGAAATTAAAAAAGGAAAGAGGAACAAAAAAAGACTGAGTGAGAGAAGAGACAGAGAGAGAAAGACAGAAAGAAAGGAGGGAGGGAGGGAAGGGAGGAAGGGAGGAAAGAAAGAAAGAAAGAAAGAAAGAAAGAAAGAAAGAAAGAAAGAAAGAAAGCAGAAGGAAGGAAATTAAGAAATGGAAGGAGGAACAAAAAAGAGTAAGAGAGAGAAAGACAGAAGGAAAGGAGGGAGGGAGGGAGGGAGGAAGGGAAGGAAGGAAGGAAGGAAGGAAGGAAGGAAGGAAGGAAGGAAGGAAGGAAGGCTGTATGACTTGAGAATGACTGTATGCTTTCCTTCAATAAAGTCATCCAGTGCAGCAGCTGGATGAAAAATATTTGCTGTTTAAAGAAGTGCATTTCCACCTCCTACTATGTCTGGAGAATAATCCTATCTAGGGGAGCAGAGGATTGAAGCTGGGAATGCTGTTAACAGAATAACAGAGCTGGAAGGGATCTTGGACGTCTTTTACTCCCCACCCCCTGCTAAGCAGGAAACCATTTCAGACCAATGGCTGTCCAGTCTCTTCTTAAAAACCTCCAGTGTTAGAGCACCCACAACTTATGGAAGCAAATCGTTCCACTGATTAATTGTTCTAACTGATGGGAAATTTCTCCTTAGTTCTAGGTTGGTTTTCTGCTTGATTAGTTTGCATTCATTGCTTCTTGTTCTGCCTAATAAATAAATGAATAAATAACACAGATAAGGGGGTAATCTTAAGAAAATCAAAGGAATGAGTGCCTGCATGCAGGAGAGAAGAAGGGATGTGATCCCTCTTCTCTCCTTTACACCACTTTCCTTCTCTTGAGATATGTGGCAGGTGAAGTGGGAGGGGGTCAAGAGAAGATCTGCTTCAAAACATTTTCTCTGGATGAAGGGAAGCAGAGAAAATGGCTCTTCAGCCAGCATTACTGCCCTCCCTCTGAATTAAACTCTCTCCATACAACCGTAAAACACGCAATTAAAATTCAATTTAAAGACATAAAAATACATGATCTCAGCAATAAAAAGAAGAAATAATAGACATGGGCAGTGTGAGTGTGATAGCCATGGGTAATCAGAAATCAGATAGGTTCAGAAGAAGCCCACTAAACAGTCTGGGGTGGGAATTTTCAGGGATGTTGACATGAAAAAGATCATAGGTTTATTTCAAGAAGGCAGGAGGGTCTTTAGTGGGGAAGGGAGGCCCTAAAAAGTCAACATGGCAATTGCAAACACATCTTTGAAACCCCAAAGCTTTTTATGGGTGTTACTGTCAGGCCCCAGGAAGCTAGAACAACCTGTTGAGTTACTTTTAAATAATTTCTTTATTGTTATTTTCCCACAGACAGAATCTTGCCAGACTAAAGCAATGATTAAAGCCAGAATAAAGCAACTTGCCAGACTAAAGCATAACTGTAGATATACTCTGTGAACTCCTAGGGAGAGGTTGTCTTATCCATTTTTCTGCTAGCAGACATTTGAGGGTCTGCTCCCTCTTTGTCCTCAGGGATGCAGCCCTTCCCTCTTGGGATTCCAGGCTACATGCCCCCATAGTTGTCCAGGATACATATGCAGAAAACAAGTGGAGCTTTGATGTTGTTATGGCCACCTTCTTGATAGTGTTGACCCCTACCAGACAATATCTTTGCAGGGTAGCAGTAGAAGGCCCCTATCTGATTACATCTCCTGGATGAACAACCATGGCAGAAAAGAAACCAACTACGGCTTAAGTCAAAGGGCATGACCTATGGAAGACTATTGGAAATCTATAGAGCTAAGCCAACAGAGTTCTTTCATGTTTCCACTAATATGCTGCTAACTGATTGTCACCTTGGACTTGCTGCAATTTCCCTAATATCTTTAAGAGCCTGGCCTTGTATGACCCATTTTAATACAGGTAGTCCTCAGCTTATGGCCGGTCACTCAGCAACTGTTCAAAATTACAACAGACCCCCTTCCCAAAAGGTATTTATGACCTAGTTTCAGAAGTTCTGGTGGCCACCTCTCCCCTTGGCCATGTGACCACATTTCGGGTACTCATCAGTCGACTTGTGTTTATGGGGGTTTGTAACATTCTGCAGAAACATGACCACAATTTACAAGGTTTCTTTTGCTGTAAACCAGGAATTACTTCTGGCATTCAGCAAAAATTCCAGGAGTTCGATCCTGACCAGGTCAAGGTTGACTCAGCCTTCCATCCTTCCAAGGTTGGTAAAGTGAGGATATAGATAGTTACGGGCAATAGGCTGACTCTATAAACCACTTAGAGAGGGCTGTAAAGCACTGTAAAATGGTATATAAGTCTAAGTGCTATTGCTATAGTAAACAATGGGTTTTTCTCAACGACCACCTTGATTGCTTTACAACTGCCACAATAAGAGGTTGCAAAATCGGTTCAGTCACAGGGCGATCCACTTTACAACCATCATGAATTATGACTGTAATTGGCAAGCTCCATTACAATCATAAGTCGGGGACTTATGTCAAATCTTGAGCTAAGCAGTGTGCAGGCTGTGGGAAGGAAAATCCATCTGGGTTCAGTTCCAAGCTGGGAGAAAGACACTGGAAATAACATGGAGGCTGACTGGCAAGAAAGACTCTGTTTATTGAGAGCAGAACCAACACACACAACATGGGGTCCAGTGGTGGGTTTCCAAATTGTTTCCTAACCAATTCTATGTGCAGTTCTATGCATGCACGCCTTGCTAAAAAACAAGGGAATATAGGAGAGGTAAAGGCAGGGGCAGGTTGGCAAGGCCAACCAGAGGTGGCATTTGCCAGTTCTCCAAACTAGACAAAATTTTTGCTACCGGTACACTAGAACCTGTCCGAACCGGCTGAATACCACCTCTGGTGTGGTTCTGAAGCAGCTGACAAATTGATTTGGTTTTACATGGGTTTTTATATAGTTTTTTGATAGCAGGTTTTTTTATTTTGTAATCTGGAGGCTTATTTGTGTGTTTTTATTATTCAGTTGGTTTTACTTGTTTCGCTGATGGGTCTTAATTATTACTTCCTTAGTCCTAATCCTCTCGGGCATGCATATTTGATTTTACCCTGCTATCTATTGCCTCCAGCCTGCCTTTCTTAATGGATATTGTTTCATGCCCTGTCCTCAATCCCATCACCTGGAGGTGAAGATGTTTTGTGAATAGACTGGCCAAGGATTTCTTAATGAGCATCTGCTGGACGCTATTAAGAAAGATTAGGGGGGAGCTGCTTTCTGCCTCCAAGAACACGTTTCTCCATTTCTCCTTTGGGGAAATATAATATTCTGCCTCTTTTAATATTCCCCAAAATATTTCATTCTTCTTGAGGGGGGGGGCTTCCCACAAGATCATGGTGATAGGTGAGGCCACATCAGAAAATGACACAATGGAAATGGTCCACAGTTTGTAATGGAAGTTCTCCTAACCACTCCATAATGATAAGATGGCAGATAAGACTGTATTCTTATTCTAGAATGGGAGATCTTTAATACTGTCTCCACATAAGCCTTAATATCTTCTAGGCTCCCAGACAGAATAGTAGTGGCTATTTATTTTATATCCTTGCATATTTCCATCTGACCTGCATTACACTGTGCTACTAATCTAACAGTAGCTCAGTGTGAACCTATTATTTACTGCAGGTCAAATCTGGTTCCAGAAATAGTCTCCTACTTGAGAAGTTAACACACCATTCTTATCCTCCCACACATCACGACAGATGGAAAATTAAAACCAAACAAATGATCTCAAAACTGATTGTCTCGTGGGCCAGGCAGCAATCTTTGCCAAAAATGAACTAAGAGCTAGGACGAATTGGTTGGATTTAAAGACACGCACACATATCATTTTGTGTGTGTGTGTGTGTGCTGCTAACCCAACCTGTCCTATTTTTATGCCACTATATTCAAAGTGGTGGCTGGTGTTGCAAGAAGTATCCATCTGGTTCAGTTCCAAGCTGGGAGAACGGCACTGGAGACAAAATGGAGGCTGGAGGCTGATTGAAAAGAGGGTCCATGTATTGATGAAACGGAACCACCAACCACACGTGATTATGGACAGCTGACCCCATTGAGTTGAGAGTTGGTGGCCTTTATACCCTCTCTGGGTTCTGTATTTGAATTTCCTGTTCCTATGCAAGAACCTGTATTCTACTGGCTGTTGTCAGACTCCCATGGAGCCATGGGGGAGGTCTGAGATAAGTTTAGTTGAAGTTGCTGGGTGATGCAATGTCCTTAGAAGATTGCAATGCAGTGAGCTTTGTGTCTTCTGCTAGATAATCCTATTATGTCTTGGAGAGTCATGTCTTAATCCCATCACCCTGGAGCTGAAGGTCTTTTGTCTTGTGGATAGGACTCTTTCTTAATGGGCACCAAATATCTGCTGGGGGCAGGGATAGGGGTGGGATTCAAATAATTTTACAACCGGTTCTCTGCCCTAATGATTTCCTCCAACAACCAGTTCACCAAACTGCTCAGAGGGTTAACAACCGGTTCTTCCAAAGTGGTGCGAAGTGGTTGAATCCCACCACTGGGCAGGGAGCTGGAGCTGAGTTTCTGTCTGCCTTAAGATTTCTATTTCTCTTTTAAGGGAAATACAATATTCTGTCTTTTTAATATTTCCCAATTTCTTTCATTCTTCTAGGAGATGGGTGGGTGCTAACTTTGTACAGTGGGAAGATTTCCTTTGGTACAACAACACAAAAAAATTCACTGAAGCTCAACTTGTTTTTTTTTCCCCAGGTTCAAACTAACATCAGTGATCAGGAATTGATTGAGCTGTGAGAGATCATGCGTGGCACAAAGAAATTGGAGAGAGAGAAGTTTGTGTTCTTTTCTTATAGCTTTAATGTCAGAGGTCATTTGATGAAGCTGACTGGAAGGACATTTAAAGAAGACAAAGAACAATTTCTTCACAAAACACATAATTAATCTTCAGAATTCATTGCCACCAGGTGTGGTATTGCTATTACCATAGTTGGCTTTAAGGTGGTGGTGGATAAATTCATGGAGTGCTACGTCTGGGTTGGATGCAGCATGTTTTCAAATGCCTGTTGCAGGGAATAACAACAGGAATTGTTTTGTCCCAGTCCTGCTTGGAAACACTGGAAAACATCTGGTTGTCTCCTTTGAGAAACAGAATTCTGAACGAGCAGACTTGGTTTCACGAAGCACCTTTTTTTTTCAGTAGGTTCATAACTGAGATGAGGGATGGGCAAACTTTTACAGGCTGAATGCATTTATTTGGAAGAGGCCACTGGATGGGATGAATGTACAAAATGAACAGGACCATAGAATCAAATATATCAGACATAATCAAGTTTTCTTGGAAATTTTGAACATGTATCTTTTTAAAAAAAATGTTGGTCTTAGCTTAGGGCTTATGCTGTTTTGGCAGACTTCTCCCTTAAAATGTCAGCCTTTATCAGAAATTATTTCCATGCAATATCAGAAAAGGCAGAGCCTGCTTTGTGTCAGCAGTAAACATCTCACCTAGAAATGTGTCTGGAATTGTCAGGCGCAAAAGATCAGGACCATATGTTAAGTTGCATTTTAGAAGATTTATTGTTCAAACCTACACACAACAATCTAGTCAACTAGTACTAAATTGGCACTAGATAATGGTTAATGGAGTTCAGGGGGGACTGGATTTGGATCATTTGTGGCAATGTAATGACTCCAGGCTGATTACTCTCTTGACTCTGGCCCCTGGCTCTGCCTTTGCCTCTTCTGCAGCAAGGGTGTCAAACTCAATTTAATTGACAGCCGCATCAACATTGTGGCTGACCTGGGGGGGACATGGCCGGATGGTCACAGCAGTGGTGCGTTTCAAAAAATTTTTACCACTGGTTCAGTGGGTGTGCTTTGTGCATGTGCACACACTTGTGCGTGGCACGTGCCAAATGCACAATTTGCACTGGCGCAGAGGCTTTCCAAACTCACCTCCTGCAATCCTGCACTCTCCCTGTCGCTTCAGCAGCTGTCGCGCGACAATCTGCTGTGCCGCGCAAAGCAGCTACACTTCAAAAGCAGGACATAAAGGTTATTATGGGAGCCTGGGCAGGCAGGTGGGCCCAACAGCAGAGCGTCAGAGAGAATCGGTTTGGTCTCCACTGCTCATCGGTGCTACCAGCTCAGCAAAACCAGGCCGAACCAGTAGAATACCACTACTGGATCACAGCCCAATAGGTGGGCATGGCCAGGTTGGGCATGGCCAGCTCAACATCACTCACATCAGGGGCGGGCCCTGTGGGGGATTGGGCAGGACTGGGAGGGATAGAGGGGTCTCCAGCAGAAGAGGGCAGAAGCCAGGGCCTGATCCACTGGAGGAACAAAGATAGACAGGCCGAGGCACTGTGGGCAGGTCCTTCCTGGTTTCCAGGGCAGCCCCATGGGCCAGATCTAACCACTTCACAGGCCCGATCTGGCCCACGGGCCTCGAGTTTGACATCCCCACCCTACAGGAATGGTGATGAGCAGCGATCGTCTTCCATTCAGGTTGCCATCCTAGTCCAAGGGCTACAGAGCCCTAATTCCTGAGGAAATGAACATTAGGAGTCACTTAGCTTTGGTATCTGGACCAAGAAGGCACAAATTTCAATATTATTCCCACTTTAAATGTACCCCCAAAAAGTTGGCTTCCGAAGACTGTTCTTTCAGATCTACACTTTCCAAACGGTGCACACAGAGAATAGGAGAAAAACCCCGCATGTCATCTCAACACCTGAAACCTATTCCACTGTGTATGTGCTGTATGATTTCCCAGAGATATTGACTAGCCCAATTTGTGCATTCAGAACGTAAGACTGAGATGATTACACCTGGCTCTCCTTCCTTTATTAATCAGGAGTTTTGTTTTACAGGCGCAGCTGTTCAGCTGCCGATCTGGATCCCACCCAAAGGAAAGAGTTTGTCTAATCATGTGCTCCTGTACCTCTGCCCCTTTCCCCCATTGATCACTTGTACCAATCCAAACTGTCTCTTCAATGCAGAGTTAACTGTTTGCTCAGATATCCCTTTTTCCCCTCCTGCCTTTCGTCACAACACCTCCCCCCGTCTGTACCTTCACACATTTGAAATTTACTTCTATTCAGCTTCTGCAACATTGACTTAATTCCTTCCTGCTTGCTGCTTTTGTTTCTGCACACCTTCTTCTTGAATGCCTGATTTCTGTGGGGAAATGAGGCTTCCCCCCTCCTTTTCTTCCTTTTTGACTATTTTGTTTTGTTGAGTTTCTTTCTCCTTTTTTGCAGCAGATTCTTTGAGAAGTTTAAGAAACTTGCTGCAATTGCTGCTCTGTGCCTAGCTTCCTAGTGTGTGTTATTAATAGTTTGGGTGGAGTGAGAAAATATATATATCATTTTAAAAAAATGAAATGGATGTGAAAAAGTGATCAGGCTGGACAAGGGTTGCACTTGCTTTCTAAAATGTAAGGGAATGGCTGAGAATGTTCTTCCAACTTTTAAAAACTTTTTGCAAGCCCAGTATACTAATACACTAGTTGCAAAAGTTCTGACTGATGAACCCAACCAAAGTAAGCACAGCCAAGATGATCCAGTCTCTTAATGCAAAACTTTATTGAGCACATCATTTCTGCACCAATGAGGGCAAAACCAGATCTGACAATTTCCCGCGCAAACGCACATAGTCAAAGTTCAGGTTCTCCCTTCCTCCAACCAAATCAGGTCACATAGTTCAATTAAGTCTCCTGGTATCTTTTTGACTCTGATAAACACCTGCTGAGACAGCCTTGGTTCTCACGGCTGTCATCTTGATATCTGGAACCTACATTCCATCTCCTCCTTCCCTCCCCCCGTAGTTCGTTGGCTCTGACACTGAAAAGTAATTAATAGTTGCAATGGCAAAAACAGCTTTTGAAGCTTGACACTAGCCCACTTTGGGCCAGAGGTTAAGGCACTAGACATAAAATGGGAGACCATGAGATCAAGTCCTCCCTTAGCCATGAAAGCTGGCTAGATGACTTTGGACCAGTCACTCACTCTTAGCTCACCTCACAGGGTTCTTTTCTATGGAGATTCTCAGTTATCCAGGTCATAGTTGTCCCAAAGTTGATTTTCAAAAGGCAACTGGACTTTTTTTGTTTTCTTGAAGACATTTAAAGAAAGCTTCTTCTGTTCTGACTTAATGATGGGGAATGGTAGGATCTATATTCTTTGCAGTCATCTGGGGATTAGCACTCTGATGGCCAGTCATTAGCTCTCTGAGAGTCATTGAGGCCACTTGGGGGTTTATCTGTACCCTCACGGTCACCTGAATCAGAGTGTAATTGGGTGTGTAGCCTTCTTGGAACTGAGGGCACAGATAATCCCCCAAGTGGCCTCAACGACTCTTAGAGTGAGTGCTAATAACCATCTGTCTGCAAAGAATATAAATCCTTCCATTGCCCACCATTCAGTCAGAACTGGAGAAGCTTCTTGCATGAGAAGCAAAACATTAAAAAAAAAAGAGCAAAGAAAGTCCAGTTGGCTTATGAAAAAGACCTTTGGGTCACAGGGTTGTTGTTTTGGGGAAAATAGGAGGAGGGGGGCAATGGTGCCATTCAACCAATGTAACAACCGGTTTAGTGAGCGCGCACGTGCACACAACATTTAGAAAAGACCATTTTTAGTTATAATACTTACCTTCTGCTGCATCCCCGGTGAGCAAAACAGCTGATGCATGGCAAACAGCTGTGCCGCGCGAATCAGCTGTGCTCAGAAACAAGGAAATAAAGCACAGGAAAAGGGCAGGGGCAGATGGGCAGAGCCAAATGATCACCGGAACTACCAGTTTGCCCAAACCAGTCCAAACCAGTGGGATTCTACTGGTTTGGACTGGTTCAGGTGAACCAGTAGAATCCTACCCCTGGAGGTGGGTCTGTTGGATGTGTTCATTACCTTGAGTTTTTTGCAAAAATAATAATAAAGATGAAATGCAAATAAAATACTAACAGTATTCTCAGGCTTCTTTCCTGGCACTTCCTGGAAAGACCAAATGACCAGGTCACTTTTTTTAAGGGAAGCACAAATGCTAGTCGATTTTCCATCTCAGCAGTACCAATCCTGTCATCTTCTGCAAGGAAAATACCCATTTTCATTCCAGGGAGATCTGCGATACAAGTGCTCTTAATCTCCATTCTCTTTTGGCTGGCATTCAAACTCTCATATTCTGTGTGATCTTGAAGATGACATGTTCATCTGTCTCTGAAGACATCTTAGCTCTGATTTACTTGCTGTGCTTTGCTTGATCTCATTTTCTAACATGGGGAATTGGCACTTTTTCAAATGGATATTATAGCTCTAGCTTTAACTTCAGCTTGATGTGCAGGTACGAGCAAATAAAAATGTTGGCTTTCATGCTATGAAAAGCTTTCCTGGTTGGCTTCTGAACACCATGTGGCCATTAAGGTGCAGAAGTAAGTTTTGTTCTCATATAGGACTTTTCTGACTTCATTTTTTTTTCCATCTGGGATTTAACTTCCATGTAGCTTTGCTGCTCTGTAAAATGCACTTGAACTCAAGAATAGAATTCTTTATAGAATAGAATTCTTTATTGGCCAAGTGTCTGTGGTGCACAAACTCTCAGGATGCACACAAGCAACAAATAATAAATCATGAGCATAATCATAATAAAATCATCATAAATCATAAGGTACAACACTCAGTGACCATCATAAGATATTAAATAAAAGCAATCTACATACAGCATAGGATACAAACAAAGTGATAGTCACAAGATGTAAGGGAATAGGAAATAGGAAAGATCAGAAGGATGATAGTAACACAGCCCTACTACGTGGTTTGATATCTTAGGGCAGGGGTATCAAACTCAAGGTCTGCAGGTCAGATCTGGCCCAAAGGGTGCTTACAGTAGATCTGGCCCACAAGGCCACCCTAGAAACATCGAAGGACCATCCCACAGTGCCTCTGCCAGTGAAAATGGAGCTCAGGAGGGCTCCCAGGCTCCGTTTTCAGTCGCGACAGCCTCCTGCAGTCAGCCAATGAAAATGCAGCTGGGAGAGGGAAGCTCTGTTTTCACTGGCAGAGGGCTGCAGGAGGCTGTCACAGCTGAAAACAGCACCTCAATGACTGACATTGAGCTGGCCATGCCCATCCCAGTCATGCCCCCTGACCCCCTGAGGTCAAACACAATCCTGATGCGGCTCTAAAATTGAGTTTGACACCCCTGTCCTAGGGCATTAGACACTACCCAAAATATTGTGGAAATCAGTTGTATAGCAGAGTGATGACACAGGGGAAAAAACTGTCTTAGTGTCTAGTTGTTTTGGCATGCAATGCCTTATAGCATCCATTTTGAGGGAAGCAGTTGAAACAGTTTATGTCCAGGATGTGAGAGATCTGTAGATATTTTCACAGGCCTTTTTCTGGCTCATGCAGTATACTGGTCCTCAATGGAAGGCAGGCTGGTTGCAACTGGGTTTTTTTTTTTTTGCAGTCCTGACTATCTATTGTCCTATCTGGTTGCTGTGCCAAACCAGACAGTTATAGAGGTACAAATGATGGTAATTCTTCTGTAGAATTGTATCAGCAGCTCCTTGGGCAATCTGAGCTTTCTGAGTTTCTGAATCTACTCTGTCCCATTAATGGAACAAGAATGTTGACAGTTTTACTTGCCGAGCAGAAACAATATGTCATTGACGAAACAGACTTTTCCTTTCCCACTTCCACAAATTAATCATTTGCAACAGCAACAACCAAGAGAAGTGATATAACTCCTATCTTTTACAAAACAGGATTATATCATTTCACAGGTTACTTTTGGAATTATTTACTGCATGACAGCGATTTCCTGCTGGGTTTCTTCTCCCCTACTGAAGAATCATATTAGAAACAGATCTCAATGATTCACCCACTTTATAGTTCATGGAAAATGGGAAATTAAAGTTTAGTTATCTTCCTATCAGTTTACTTTTTGCAATATTTTATGTAATATTGTGCTTTGGTCATCTGATATTGCTTGTATACAGGTAGTCCTCCACTTTTGATCACAGCTGAGCCTGAAATTGATGTGGTTAAGTAAGATATTCATTAAGAGAGTTTTGTCCCATTTTTTGACTTTTCCTGCCGCACTTGTTAAGTGAATTGTTGCAGTTGTTCAGTTAGTAACATGGTAGTTAAGAGGACCTGGCTTCCCAATTGACTTTGCTGGTGAGAAGGTCACAAAAGGTGATCACATGACCCCAGGACACTGCAACTGTCATAAATATGAACCAGTTATCAAGCAACTGAATTCTGATCATGTGACCATGGGGAGGTTTCAATGGTCATAAGTATGAAAAATAGTCACAAGAAACTTTTTCAGTGCTGTTGTAACTTGTAACATTAGCTAAACAAAGGCTATCTGTATATCCTAAACAAAGGAAGTTAACCATGGAATGGAATGACTTCAATATACTCATTTTATTTTTTGTGTATTAGCTTTGATTGATCTATCAGTTCAATATTATTATCCTTCTGACCTGAAATGGAGGAACCAAGGCTAAGGGAGAACTGCTTGCTTAAAACCAACTAGTGAAGTCCTAGAAGATGAAACATTTAGCTAAGGGACATGCAAATTTATCACTCGGTCACTGTCTATTTGTTGCAGAGAAAAGCAACAAGGATGATTATGTGGCTGGAGACCAAAACATATGAAGAACAGTTGCAGGAATTGGGTATGTCTAGTTTAATGAAAAGAAGGACTAGGGTCAGAGGTGGTATTCAGCAAGTTCTGACCAGTTCTGGAGAACTGGTAGCGGAAATTTTGAGTAGTTTGGAGAACCAGCAAATACCGCCTCTGACTGGGCCCGGCCCCATCTATTCTCTGCCTCCCAAGTCCCAGCTGATCAGCTGGGTCTTCTTTTGTTGCCCTGCACAGGAGAACGGAGCTGGAAAACAGGTTAGTGGGGTGGGGAGGGAGTGGGGATTTTGCAGTAACCTTCCCCTACCATGCCCACCAAGCCATACCCACAGAACCAGTAGTAATATAAATTTGAACCCCACCACCAACCAGGGGTGACATGATAGCAATGTATCTCAGGGGCTGCCCCAAAGAAGAGGGAGTCAACCTATTCTCAAAAGCACCTGAGGACAGGACAAGAAGCAATGGATGGAAACTGATCAAGGAGAGAAGCAATTAAGGAGAAATTTCTTGATGGTTAGAACAATTGATCAGTGAAACGACTTGCCTCCAGAAGTTGTGGGTGCTACACCCCTGGAAGTTTTTTTTAAGAGGAAATTGGACACCCATTTGTCCAAAATGGTATAGGGTCTCTTGCTTCAGCTAACCATAAGTTGGGCAACTTGGATCTCCAAGGTCGCTTCCAGTTCTGTCATTCTGGTATTTTAGCTTCTGTTTCCAAGAACGTAGCCTAGAAAAAAGGTCAAGTCAATTAAATTTTCTGCATGTGTCTCATGAAGGTTGGTTCAGTGATTTACTGAAATGTGGAAAGAATTTTCCGATTTACTGCAAAATTGCAAATATATTCGTGGTCCAAGCATTGGTAGGAAAGGTAGAATACTGAGCAGATATAACATACAGTTTTCCCCAAAGACTGAAAACCAAAGGTCTCTTGCTTTTAAAAAAAAGTTATATATTTACTGTATATGAATAATCTGTACACATGGACCAAGAATTATCATACAGTATGATAATTCTTGGTCCATATATATAGAGTATCTAAACCTTTGGGGTCATTGCAGGGATTGTTTTTATTTCAACTGCAGATATACTGCCCACCTTTCTCCATCCTTAGTGATGACTTCAGGAGCTTTCCCTCCTCAACTATGAATTAGTTCCTTAAGTGATGTGACCTCTTCTAAGACTGGTTGTGGACCTTAGAATTCTCCAAAGGGGGAATCTCTTATATGTTTGCTTTCTGTAAATTCATCTCCTTTTCTCAAGTTTAGTGCTTTGTAGCCCATAATGTTCTGGAGATCTGCAACCCCTAGTAAAGAAGGACTAAATCTGGGTGTTGTTGCAAGAAATTGCTGCTAGGTGCATCTAAGTCTCATTGAAAGGATCCAGTGCATCTGGGATCCCGTGAGATCCAAAAGACCAACAGGCTTATGCTTCAACTGCTTCTCTTCCAATCAGTAGGGTGACCAAGATTTGTTTCCTTTGCAGAAATAAATTGCAGCCAATCAAATGGTAATAATATTAGGGCTGAGTGGAAGAGCATTCCTAAAATGTAGTCTGGTTGCCATATTTCTCACTGATTTCCATCTGAACAGACTTCAAGCTGAAGGACTCAACTGTAGGTATCTAATCACGAGATGCTTTGCTTATATCGAGTATGTTCTTTTAGACATCTTTTTAGCAATTTCCACATCATGTGGCAATCAACCTTTGAGACGAAATATGTGCACGCACAAACCCAGAGGCAGCTTTTGTCTTTCTCTTTCTATGTCAAATGGAACAATATATTCCAGATAGATGCAAGTATAGGTTAAAGATGGTGAGCTGGTCAGCTGAAAGCCCAGGTTCAAGATTTGAGTGCTACACAATGGGCTGAACTCCCATTACTTGCCTTAGCTCCTGCCCACCTAGCAGTTCGAAAGCATGCAAATGTGAATAGATAAATAGAAGGTATTTCAATGAGAAGGTAACAGCATTCCATGAGTCTTTGCATATAGTCATGCTGGCCACATGACCACAGAAGTGTCTTCAGACAATGTTGGCTCCCTTGGCTCAGAAACAGAGATGAGTATTGTCCCTAGAGTTGGACACAACTGGACAGGTGAACTATTTACCTTAATAGGTTTAAAAAGATATAAGCCTCATTGAAAGTAACCTATTTTCTAAACTTACAGAAACCCCAAAATATATACAGTGGAACCTCAGGTCGTGACCGTAATCTGTTCCAGGACTTTGGTCACAACCCAATTTGGTCAAGACTGGAAGCACAACCGACTACGCATGTGCGGACCAAAAAAGTGGTGCCGAAGGAGAAATCGCCATAGCAGGGAAAATTGTCATGGCTGTGTTTGGTTGCCACCCAAAAATGTGTTTGCTACCAGAAGCAAAAGTTTTTCAAAAATTCTGGTCATCACCCGATTTGGTCATGGACAGAAGCATTCACGACCCAAGGTTCCACTGTATATAAAAATAACCCATTCCTCATTTAAAACGGCAAAATAGGAGGAAATATATATTCAGAAGCATCTCTCGTTATTATTCAAGAAGTCAATATCACTATTTATGTACATTTTATCCCAGGACAACAATGATCTAATAAGGATTGAACATTGTCCTTCAAGCTTGTTAATCCTTCCACTAATGGAACTTGACAACTCAGCAACCCATACTCATCTAATTCTCCCTTGATGTGTTCATCCAGCAAAATATTACATCTTTCTCTCTTCGCATGTGTTTATTCTTACCACAGGTTCCCTAAACCATCAGTCTCCCAACACTTAATCCCACAGTCTCTTAAATCCTATCCAGAAAGAAGAGGTGGGGGGAGGTTTGTAGGAGCTAATATGGAAGACTAAAGACTATAAAACAAAATATAGACAGCAAGTAACCTGCAACTTTTTAAAGCCTCAAATCAAGAACAGCTGTCATATAGTCAAGCTCAACTCCTTAATGAAAAACACACTAGTCTTTCCTTGCCAAATTCATGTGCTCAGAAAAAAAAAATGTGTGTGTGGGGGGGACTTTTGACTCAAGCTCCATGTCTTCTTTCAAGGTTTCGGTGATGTTTGTGCTTCCAGACTTAGATCCAAAGATAGGGCTACTAATAATAAAGTTATTTAATAGGTAATCAAGATGAAGGATTAACTGTAAGGCTCCCACATGGTATTCACTTGGATGCTTTCTTGGTTCCATGCCAGTTGCGGGACACTTCCAGTCCAGCAGGAAGTGACCTTCTCACCTCGGCAGGAAGCAAAAAAAAAATAGCGCTTCTCAAGGAAGCTTAGCTTTTTGAAGGATCAAGAGGGGTCTCATTTTTAGCTCTCCTCAAAGGATATCACTGAGTCACTTCTAGCAAATCAACTGCTATCACCAGCATCAACTTTGCAACGGAGACAGTAATCCATTCAATTCCCTCTGAGCTACAAGATTTTGCACGAGATCTTGTGGAGGAGAAGTCGGATTTGTATGCCTTTGATACAGATACTGTGGCAGATGATGACCACTCTTTCCATTCAAATGGACTGTCAACTGTCCGACTAACAAACCCAAAGAAAGGAAACACTCTCGGGAGCTTTGAATCCCCAAAAGTAAAACTTTATTGGCTACACCATTTTGGTACTGAAGAAACAAAACCAGCTCTGGTTTTCCCGTGCAAATGCTTGCCAATAGCTTCCTCTTCTCCCCATCCCTGGGCTGAGTGATCACATTGTCCAATTATGAGACCTCCTTTTGTTATGGGAACAGTCCGTCTCTTTCTCAAGCACCTGTAGTGGTGACCTTGATGGATGCCAAGCTCTCACGATCCACACACACATTCTCAAGTTTCTATTTCCCCCTTCCCTTTCACCAGTTCATTGGCCAGTTGAAAAGCATTAAGGCTTGAAAGAAGCAAAACAGTTCAATCTTGACATGGTCTTTTTTTAAAAAAGCAACCAAACTTTGAACCTTTGTAGGAAAGTAGGATTCTCATTCCATGTTTATCTTGTGAGAAAGTATGGTTTAAGACTCTGTTCCTTGAAAGAGGCAGATCATAATACTTCATCAGGGAGGATGTCCCTTGGACAGCAAAGGTGACCCACAAGCAAGTTCTGGTGCTCATAACACCAGACATACACTGGTGGGATTCAAATTGGTTCACCACTGGTTTGGTGGGCATGCTTTGCACATGCAGGTGCACTTTGCGCGCACAGAGGCTTTCCTACTGACCTTCTCCTGCACTCCTGCACTCTTCCTGTCTCTTCAAAAGCTGATGTGCAGCAATCTGCTGTGCTGTGCAATGCAGTTGAGCATCAAAAGCAGGAAATAAAGGTCAGTATGGAGCTGGGGTAGGTGGTAGGGCCCAGCAGCTGATCATTGGAGCTAACCAGTTTTCTCCCAGATGATCTTTGGAGTTACCGATTCAGCCAAATTGGGCCGAAGCGGTAGAATCCCACCCCTGCAGACATATCATTGGAAGGCAAAATCACAAAATTGGGTCTTAACTTATTTTGGCCATGTGATGCGGAGCAATTCACAGGAGAAAGCAGTTATGAAGTTTGGAAGAGTTAGCAGTAAAAGGAAAACAGGCTGCCAAAGAACACGATGACTGGACACCATCAAAGCTGACACCAAGCAGAGGATAAAACAACTCAAAGAAGTAATGCAAGATTGTAAGAGACCTGGCCCATAAAATGACCAAGAGTTGAATATGGCTGAATGGATAATATCATCATCATTAGTCATCATCATTGGAGGGTGTGATTCCTATAACTTTTAAAATTTTACAGAAGGCTAAATGTTGCTAAATAATTTTCAAGGGATACAACACTGACGGCAGCTTAAGGTTTTCATGAAGCCAACCCAATTTCATTGACCTTAGAGCAGGGGTGTCAAACTCGATTTCATTGAGGGCCACATCAGGGTTGTGTTTGACCTCAGGGGATGGGGTGGAGGTGGGCATGGCCAGGGTGGGCGTGGCCAGCTTGACATCATTTGTGTCAGGGCACCTGTGGTGGCCTGAGCGCTCTGCCAGTGAAAATGGGCTCACAAGATCTGTTTTCGGCTGCGACAGCTTCCTGCAACCCTCTGCCAGTGCTAATGGAGCTCAAGAGGGCTACGGGTGATTCTCCCAAGCTCCGTTTTCACTGGCAGAGAGTTGCAGAAGGCCATCACAAGCGAAAATGGAGCTCGGGAGGGTCATGTGCGACTCTCCTGAGCTCCCTTTTCACTGGCAGAAGCACCACAGGCCAGTCCTTTGCTGTTTCCAGGGCGGTCCTGCGGGCCAGATCTAAGCACACTGTGGGTCAGATCTGGCCCCCAGGCCTTGAGTTTGACACCCCTGCCTTATAGCTTCTTCAAGGTTGTATTGAAATTGGAGGCCACATTGTGATTTTTGGTTGCAGATTTTAAAATCTGGTTCTGCAACCCAACAGGACAGACATAGACTTCAGAGGATAATTAGGACTGCAGAAAAAAACAATTACTACCAACCTGCCTTCCATGGAGGACCTATATACTGCACCAGTCAAAAAGAGGGCTGTGAAAATATTTACAGACCCCTCACATCCCGCACATAAACTGTTTCAACTCCTACCCTCAAAATGACGCTATAGAACACTGCACACCAGAACAACTAGACACAAGGACAATTTTTCCCTAAACGCCATCACTCTGCTAAACAAATAATTCCCTCAACACTGTCCAACTATTTACAAAGTCTCCACTACTATTACTGTTAACCTTCTCATCACTCCTTCTCATTCATCCCCTCCCACTTGTGTTTGTATGACTGTAACTTTGTCGCTTGTATCCTTATGATTTATATTGACTGTTTCCTAATATGATTTGATTGCTTATTGTACCCTGTGACTATTATTATTAAGTGTTGTCCCTGATGATTCTTGACTCTTGACGAATGTATCTTTTCTTTTATGTACACTGAGAGCACTTGCACCAAGACAAATTCCTTATGTGTCCAATCACACTTAGCCAATAAAGAATTCTATCTATCTATCTATCTATCTATCTATCTATCTATCTATCTATCTATCATCTATCTATCATCTATCTATCTATCTATCTATCTATCTATCTATCTATCTATCTATCTAAAAAACATAACTGCCATTTATTCATTTTAATCAGTGTATAGGGCCACCACCCAACATGCAATTGCAACTGCAAGTGGCTTGCATCAGGTTAAAAATAACCATACAAAATGAAAACCACAAACACATCCAAGGTAAGCTACCATCAACCTCTTAATCTTCACATAGTGGGCTTCTGCTAAACCTCTGCTAGGATCCCATTTTACTTGAAAACAAGTCCCCATAACACAAAAAGTGTGGGCCAGAAAATTTCACCCCTGCTCCATTTGGTGACACCAGTACAGTATTGTGATTGTGTCCATTGTGGCTCCTTTCAGAGGGTGAGAAAGTGTGTATCTACTAGTGCTGTTGTAAGATAAGATAACTTTTACTGTCACTTTTTTCTGTGAACATACTGGCACACATTAAAAATGATTACGCTTTTGTTAGCCTCTGTAACATCGTCAGAGGGTAAGACTACCATTAAGGAGATATGTGCCTTTATATAACATTAACCAACGGCTGTTGTCTGCATGACTTTGATAGCATTCTCTCTAATTCCCTCTCTCATCCCAACAGACTTCCATCTTAAAGGCCCCTTTGTTTTGTCCACTAGATTCATTTGTTGCTTTGCTCATGATGAGAAGCAGTCTCTGCTCTTCTTGCAGGATCTTTCTTGGTGCCTCAATGCTTGGTAGGCAGGTAGCAGTTCGATATGTCTATTGCTGGAACTGTTGTTGGAAAACCAGGCTTCTTTCAGTAAGCATCCCGCTTTGGTTGCATCACGGGCATTAACTTTGGCCTCTTGAAAATTAAATATGTGACTACGTTCCTTCATATGTATCCAGATCTGGGAGCACTGCTCTTTGCACCAGACAGCCAATTCATGTTCGTATACTTTGGCCTGTAACCATTTGGCCATTTCCTCTACATAGTTGCTTGCACAGTTATTACAGTTGATACGGTAAACCACCGAAGATGCCTGTTCTTTGGGTAATGTTTCTTTTGGGCACATCACTCTCATTCTCAACATTTGATCTGGTTTGTGTGCCACCTTGACCCCATGCATCAAGAGAATGCGTGCAGCAGTTTCAGATACCCCCGTATATACGGGAGCAACAGATTTCTCACTAAATTGATCAACTAACTATGTACAAGGTGAGATCCATTAGCTCTTCCAGCTGGGTCTGAAGAAGTTTCTCACGTGCTTTCTTTTCTAATATGGAGCAAAAAGGTGTAAAGTTCATGCCAGGACAGCTGTCTAAATCTAGAAGCACCTAATGCGGGAAGACATACAGGACGATTCATAATTGATGCAGGAAAAATAAAAGATCAACTGATTCTTATAAAAGTGTCTGGAGAGTGTTTTTCTTACATTATTCATGACTAATCCAACAGTGATACTGCATCGTAAAAACCCAGTTTAAGTAACAATCAAGAATACTATGTTGCCTGCATGGTTTGTTTCTAAAAAGGAAAACAAAAATGGAGATTTGTTTCTTAATTTGTGAATTTTGTAAACATACGTCCGTCCCTTCCCTTCCCCCTTCCTTCCTTTCTTCCTTCCTTCCTTCCTTCCTTCCTTCCTTCCTTCCTTCCTTCCTTCCTTCCTTCCTTCCTTCCTTCCTTCCTTCCTCTCTTCCTTCCTTCCTTCCTCCCTCCTTCCCTTCCCTCCTAATATGACAGTCAGTGTGATAGAATTGTTAAGATGCTGCACTCAGGCTGGGGAGAACCAGATTTTAGTCCTCCATTATTCACACAAGCCAACTGGGTGACCTTCAGTCAATCTTTACCTCTCAGTCCTAATCAATACCCTCACCTGCAACATTCTATCAAAACCTTCCTTGTTGCATCACGCACTGTTCACTTTGGTGTAAGAATAAGCTAAGTGTATTTGGACCTTGCCATCAAATGCTGATCATGCCAAAAACGTACTTCATAGCATACCAATCTGCATGGATAAACTCTTGTGGAAAAGCAGTTCATGGTGTAAAATACATGGGTTAATTTAATGTGTGTACATACATTTTTAAGATTGTATAGAAACAGCACATCCCAATGTAATGTCAATATTCTGCACTAAAGCAGCCACAATGCATCAAATTTGCTAAAGCACAAAGGTTGCATTTGAATTACTATTGTTTATCAGGGCTTTGGAAACACAGAGGAAAAAGCAGATGCTGATAATCTGGGAGAGATCTTCTACAATTTTTCCTGATTAATTCTCAAGAGTTCTGTAAAGCAAGACAGAGACAATCCCAGGAATGAAGTGGATTGGGAAAATAAACTCATCCTTTATGGATATAATGTAATCTTATACCTTCAGTAGGTTTCCATTTATTGATGAAATGTTGACACTAAAAAACAAGAAAGCCCAGAAACCAAACCAATCCTATTTTAGCAATCATAGAAAGAGTGCCCAATGTCTTAGAAAGATTGTGTTTCTCAACTCCTTTGGGCATTGTAAGAAATACACTTCACAATTTTGATATGCTGTATGTAGTCATCTCACTTCTGCTTAAATCTGCACAATCTTGGTATGAGTAGTCATCCTATTTCTGCTTAAATCTGCAGGCCCACCACTCTCCAAGACAAGGTGATTTGTTGCCAAAAAGCTTGTGTCATCAGGAAGTTCGGTGTCTTTGCTCTTAAGGTGAAAGCATCTCTCCATTTCAAGGTTTCATATTTCTAGACCAATAAGACTCCAATAATACAGGTAGTCCTCAACATATGGGCTACAACCGAATCCACAATTTCTGTTGCTAAGCGAGACAATTGTTAAGTGAGTTTTGCCCCATTTTACGACCTTTCTTGCCATAGTTGTTAAGTGAATCACTGCAATTGTTATGTTAGTAACATGGTTGTTAAGTGAATCTGGCTTCTCCATTGACTTTGCTTGTCAGAAGGTTGCAAAGGTTGATCAGATGACCCTGGTATGGTACAACTATAATAAACACATACCAGTTGCCAAGCTCCTGAATTTTGATCACATGACCATGGGGAAGCTGCAATAGTCATAACTGTGAAAAATGACCATAAGACACTTTTAGTGAACAGTCACTAAATGGACTGTTGTAAGTCAAGGATTACTGCCTTGTTTCCTTTGATGGAAGGTGGACAGACTTTATTTTCATACGAGTATATATAAGATGCATCGTTAGAATATTTCATTGAACCAGAACAAAAATTGTTCTGATGAACTTCAATTTTTAATGATGGGAGAGAAGAATGAACTACGAGGGATAGGTTTTCAATAAGGAAAGAAAATTGCATGGAATTATTTTCATGGGACAAAGCCTGAATGATGCTTGTATGTACCTCTGTCTATATATATGTGCATATATACACATGTACATACACACACACACACACACATATTGACTAAGGCTGGATGCAATACTTTAAAAGTGTGGTCTAAAAGTGTATGCACACACACACACACAGACACACACACACACATATGTTTTCTTATGTTTTCACGGGTATTTATATGTATGGTATTTAGATTTCTTCGGGTATTTTCCCACGTCTTAATAGTTGTGCTTTTATAGCGACGTTTTGGCAGAATCTCACCTGCCATCTTCAGGCTTGTGTATTGGGTTTTTTATTAATCATGTGTCTCAGGCTTAGTAGCCATTTCCTGTTCATCCAATTTTGGTCACCATATTATAAAAAAGATGTTGAGATTCTGGAAAAAATTGCAGAAAAGAGCAACAAAGATGATTAGAGGGCTGGAGGATAAAACATATGAAGAATGGTTGCAGGAATTGGGTATGTCTAGTTTAATGAAAAGAAGATATGATAGCAATGTTCCAATATCTCAGGGGCTGCCTCAAAGAAGAGGGAGTCAAGCTATTCTCCAGAGCACTTGAAGGCAGGACAAGAAGCAATGGGTGGAAACTAATCAAGGAGAGAAAAGCCAGCTAGAACTAAGGAGAAATTTCCTGATGGTCAGAACAATTAATCACTGGAATGACTTGCCTCCAGAAGTTGTGGAAGCTCCATCACTGGAGTCCTTTAAGAAAAGAATGGACTGACACTTGTCCACAGTGGTATAGAGTCTCCTGCTTGAGCAGGGGGTTGGACTAGAAGACCTCCAATGCCCCTTTCAACTCTGTTATTCTTTTATAAAGATTTTAGACATTAGAGAAGATAGAGAAAATAGAATTCATGGCTAACATCCACTTACTTTAAATGGTATAACATATGGTGGCTGTTCCTCTTGAATTATAAAAGTAGAAATAAGAATAATTCTAAATTCCAGAGATTACAGCTGTATGGATTTGGCCAGTGGAAGGCCTACAGCAATGTGGAATAAATCTTGCTACCAGCATGAATCTTTTTGTTTATTGGCATTGCCGAAAGTAGAATTCAGTAAGAAAGAGGGGAAAAAAAGAGTTGATAATATAGACTGTGATGTAATGCATGCATGCATAGACATTATACGCACACTTAGAAACCCTTCAGAGAACAGGTTTGCAATTTCATTCTGGAATAGACTTCAAGGGCTTGACACTCCAAATTGGAGCCAGATCTTCAGCCTTCATTTAGCATTTGGAAAAGGCCCTGGATAGATTTGTACACTCCCCAGTGTGAATATTTCTGTAAGTCTAGCAGATCAGCAAGATTGTGTCTGTTCCAGCTCCTGCTTATATAGTGATGTATATGTTACAGGAACTGTTGCATAATGCATCACGATCTGGCATACCTACTGTGTGTGGAGGTGGTGGATGGCTTGAAACAGAAAATTTCAATAATACAGTTAGCTGTTCCTTCCTTTCCTTTCCTTTCCTTTCCTTTCCTTTCCTTTCCTTTCCTTTCCTTTCCTTTCCTTTCCTTTCCTTTCCTTTCCTCTCCCCTCCTCTCCCCTCCTCTCCTCTCCTCTCCTCTCCTTTCTTTCCCCATTTCATTTCATTTCATTATTTCATTTCATTCTCTCCCTCTTTACTTCCCCTCCCCTCCCCTCCCTCCCCTTCCCCCTCTTAATTTTCTCCTCCCTTCCCTCCTTCCTTCCTTCTTTCCTTCCCCCCCAAACACACTTCAATCACATGTTTCCTACTTGCAATGCTTTTTCAAAATGATTCCTGAAACTGGAAGAGAGATGGCAAGCATTTTGCTGGAATCTATTGGGTCTGTTGCATTGTATTTTCATTTTCCTATCTAGTTTTACTTGTAAGACACTCAGAGTCACGTATACAGTAAGATGAGCGTGAGCTTAAATTCTTCCCCTTTGAAGAACAGGTTGGAGAATTTGGAGCTGCATGAATCTGGACTGCCATCTGTCAAAAATGGCGTAGGGTCTGCTTGGGTGGAGGGGGTTGGACTAGATGACCTACAAGGTCCCTTCCAACTCTGTTAATCTGTACCTCTGAATCTGTGCGTGCTCTGAGTACTGTAACAATGAGGATGGAGATTTGTGTGTAGCCCATCAGACACAACTGGTCCATTCCTACTGTAAACCCAGACCACAGAATATTTATATTCAGTATCTTCAATATTATGTGTAATAACTTCTCTTCTCTTTTCTATTTGGTGAGGGGAGGGAAACCTATGTGTAACAATATGATTTCCTAGACTTGTTGTACCATCACTAATTATTCCTTCTAAGCTGTTACTGCTTTAATACACTGCTAATTTGCACACCTCAAGAGTTCATATCACTGATTGATTTTTGAAGGTGTCATAATTGTGGGTAAGAACATTTCAACTCCCAATTAATAAATACAAATTCTTGGTTCATTCTTGGAATTAATCTCCTCTAATTCTCCTCTTGGGCAATTTGACTTGTGTGGATCATGATACAGCAGTGAAGAAATTAGTATTTCATCTCAGCTAGTTGGGGAATAGGAAAGATAATAAATACTGTTTGCAAAGTGAGCCGACACTGTCTTTTCCAGGGCAATAAACATAAATCCTGTCCTATAAGCTAATCCAGCAGTTCTATCACAACCTTGCTTTAAAAAAAAGTGTCATGTAGTGGCTTAGCAGGTTTTATATTCTTCAACTCATCATTACGTCTCCCCAGGGAATCGTGGGTACTGTAGTTTTGTGGGAGTTTAATGATCAGCAACGCAGAACAGAAGATTTCCAGCGGCCTCATTAAAATGCAGCTCTATGATGTTTATCATAAGATGTTTATATCAGGCTTAGGCAGCCTATAACTCTTGCCTGCATTTCATAAGCTGTCAGTGATCAAGTGAGATCCTCTGCAAGGATCATGTAGCTTTTACCCTACTGAGCTGGGGATGAAAAATAAGGACAGAGAAAGAGGAAGGAAAAGAGGAAGGAGAGATAAACGGCAAAAAATGTAATGGCCACTCATGTGCTCCCTGATGGGTTAGCATAAGAAATATTGCATTAAAAGTAGTCTTGCTATTTTGTGCAAAGCAGGCTGATTTTGTAATGTGTTCCAAAGCATACAAAACATATGATTCAAGAACTCAGCAGTTTGCTACCGTAGGTAGTGAAATAAATGGTATAGTAGAGAACTAGATGTACAATAGACAAATCAAATAAAAACCCAGTTTTAGATTTGCTGACGTATGTTAGTTTCATGGTCTTTGTGTGTGAAGGAGGAGTTAATTTAAATCTTGACTCATATCCTGAATTTTTCCATTTACAAAATCTAAAATTCAACCAAGTGCTGCATTTATTGATATGGAAAAGCATGGGTAATAATTGAGTAACACTGAATATAAATTTGTAGAAATAGCAATAGGACTAATATACAGCTTCATAGTGTTTTTACAGTCCCCTTTAAACTGGTTTACAGAGTCAGCCTATTGCCTCCTACAATGTGGGTCCTCATTTTATCGACTTTAGAAGTATGGAAGGCTGAGTCAACCCTGAGCTGGTCAGGATCAAATTACTGGCAGCGAACAGTGAGTTAGCCTGCAGTACTGCATTCTAACCACTGTGCCATCTAACAGACTCCATTTCATTCACTAGAAGTACAGGCTGGCAAATCTGAAAAAATAAATAAAGGTTTTGCTGTCTGTCATGTCTGACTCTAGGGCACGATGCTCATCCCCGTTTCTTGGCTGAGAGAGCCAGTGTTGTTTGAATATAATTTGCATGGTCATGTGGTCGGCATGACTATACACTGAAGGCACACGTACCACTGTTACCCTCCCAACAAAGTGGTACCTATTAATCTACTTGCATTTGCATGCTTTCAAACTGCTAGGTGGGCAAAAGCTGGAGCTCACCCTATTGCACTGAGCTCAGGTTTTGAATTCAGACAGTCAGCTCTCCAAGCTTAGTTAGATAGGCAGGTTAAGTAGATAGATGGTGATAGATGATAGATAGATAGATAGATAGATAGATAGATAGATAGATGATAGAGATGATAGACGGATGGATGGATGATAGGTAGGTAGGAGATAGATAGATGATAGATGGATAGATAGATAGATAGATAGATAGATAGATAGATAGATAGATAGATAGATGATGGATGGATGGATGGATGGATGGATGGATGGATGGATGGATGGATGGATGATAGGTAGGTAGGTAGGAGATAGATGAGAAGTAGATAGATAAATAGATAGATAGATAGATAGATAGATAGATAGATAGATAGATGATAGACAGAGAGATGGATGGATGATAGGTAGGTGGATAGATGATAGATAGATGGATAGATGATAGACAGACAGACAGATAAACACAGACAGACAGACAGACAGACAGACAGACAATGATCAAACAATGGAGTTTATTAAACCAAGTAACAAAATACAGGTAGTCCTCAGCTTACAACTAAACCTTATTTAGTGACCATTGAAAGTTACAAGGGCACTGAAAAATGTGGCTTACAACTGCTTTTCACAGGTACAACCTTTGCAGCATATCCCCATGATCATGTGATCAAAATTCAGACACTTGGCAACTGGCTTATGATGCAGTGTCCCAAGATCATGTGATCCCCTTTGCAGCCTTCTGACAAAGCAAACTCAAATGGGGAAGCCAGATCCACACAACAAGCATGTTACTAACTTATCAACTGCAATGATTCACTTAACAGCTGTGGCAAGAAAAGTCGTAAAATGGGGCAAAACTCTCTTCACAAATGTCTCACTTAAGAACAGAAATTTGGGCTCAACTGTGGTTGTAAGTGAACCTGTATACATCTAAACACACCCTCAACCTCTAAAGTTGAGCCTGAGATCAAGGAACAGCTTTCTCAAACCTTCTACCCCTCCTAACAAGCAGCCACCAGCAGCCACCAGCCACCCTGGAACTATGGCAAAAGGAGCAAGGAAGGTGTTATTGGGCAACTGGACACAACCACACAATTATCTAATGCCTCATCAAAAAAAAAAAAACCCTTGGCCTGTATGGCAATCACTAAACAGACTGTACACCTGGGTATGACAATTGAAGGACAGTTACAAAAATGGGGCTTCTCCATAGAAGATAATTTTATGACCTATTTTTAATGTGTTTTTATAACCTATTTTATTACTATTTTACTTGCTCAGTGTTGAATGTTATACATCTATAGTTTGTAGGTGCTTCTGACAAAAATAAAGAAAGTGATTTCCTGGTGGAACTGAATGAAAACTGCAAATTAAGAAGAATAAACCTGAAAAGTTTCATATGAATAAGTTTGGGGTGAATAACAGCATTTATACTGGGGTTGTCTAAAAATAATGCCTATAGATTTCTATGGTGTGAGTGCAGGTTTTTTTTTTTAAAAAAGCTTTGAATACAGCATGCAGGTGTCCTTCATAAACCTGCAATTCAGAAAGTTTACAGCAGTTATTCTTGTAAGAACAAAGGCTTCACATTTGTGGAGGAAGGATGAGTTTAAATATCTTGATTTCAATTCATTCCGTTAAGTCAGTTCAGTGTGGATTATCAATTTGAGTTGATTTCAATCACCATTTCAAATCGCTATCCTGATTCAATGAAAAGTGACAAAATGCATGTGCACATGTTTTTAGGTTTGTGGAATCACCAAATCAGCTCAAAAGCACTCCATCTGATTTGGTGCATCACATCATTTTAGCAACTGAATAGGCATCTCAAATTAAAGAAGGGGTTTGATGAAATGGCCTTCAAATCAAAGGAGCAGAGAAAAACTTCTTATATCCTAAATGTCTACAGAGATTTTCAGTCATCAGGTCATGGTTGTCCCAAAGGTGCTTCTTCTGGAGGCATCTGGACTTTCTCGTTTTGGGTTTTTTTTAAAGATGTTTCACTCCTCATCAATTCCCTACTATCCTGTCAGAGCTGAAGAAGCTTCTTGGATGAGAAGCAAAATGTCTTCAAGAAAAACAAGAAAATCCAGCTTGCCCTCGGAAGTTGTGGGAGTGTCATCTCTTTTTTTAAAATTCATATTTATATGCCAGCCCTTCTCCAGAGACTCAGGGCGGCTTACAATTTTTGGAGCACAACCCAATGTGCTCAGCAATAGCCTTCATTCCATTGTATATGCCTGCTTATTACTAAGCAGCATTTTTACAAAGTCAGCTTATTGCCCCCAACAATCTTGGGTCCTCAATTTACCTACCCCGAGAGGATGGAAGGCTGAGTCAACCTTGAGCCTGGTGGGATTCAAGCCTGCACTAATTGCAGGCAGCTGGAACTAAGTGCTAGGTGTTTAACAGCCTGCACCACCAAGACTTTCAAGAAGAGATTGGACTTCCATTTATCAGAAACAGTGTAAGATCTCCCGGATTGGACTAGATGACCTACAAGGTCCCTTCCAACTCTGATTATCTGTTATCAGTTGCTTCCTGAAAAAGCACCTTTGGGATTCTCACATCCTAGTTATTTCTCCTTTCTGTGATTCTGTTTTGTTTTTCCCTATTTTTATGAAAGTAGTTTATTCCATAAACCTAAAAAAAATATTTTCAATCTATTTTAAGGAAATTTGCTTCAATATGGACTGAAGTCAAATACATGCACATCAGATCAATTCCATTCGGGATTTAGCCAAATTTAAAAGTCAGCCACTAAGAGTTTCATTGAAATAGTTGGTTGACTTGCTGGCTGGAGAGAAGGAAGATTATAGGTTATTTTTGTTGTGTGTAAGGATTTTAAATCTACTTGTTAAGATATTTAAATTTAGTAGCTGGAGCAGTGGGGTTATGCATTGAGCCAGAACACACATTATAGTTGATTGTTTGGAGATTGTGATCTCCTGCATGAGGCAATCTGTGCTGTGATTGGTTGCTGTAACTGTGGAGGGGGAGTTTCCCATTTTTACCGCCTTTTACTTCTGTGTGCCTTTTATTCTCTGTGATTTACCTCATGATGCTCCTGTTTGCCTGACAATCTAGTTTGATGTATATATTGATGTAAAATATATTTATTTACATAAAACTACAACTTTGTGTCAGTGTCTCTGATTTCATTTGGACACCTGCTGACACTACTGTGGGAAGGCCCCCTCCCTCACTCTCCTAGAAGAATGAAATATTTTGAGGAATATTAAAAAGGCAGGAGATTATATTTCCCCAAAAAGAAGGAATGGAGAAACATAGGGAGACAGAAACCAACCCTAGTCTCCCTTCCCCCAAGCAGAAACTGAGGAGGCCAGCTTTTAGAAATGCAGATTTGGTCATCCATTCAAGACAGGATATTTTGAAACTCCTTGGCAGAATGGTAGGATTAGAAAGCAGCCCCTCACCCAAGATCCAAGACAGGATGAAAGCCATTAGCCACAACAGAAATTGCTCAACAGAACATATAAAGAATGGTTGCTGGAACTGGATATGTCTAGTCTTATGAAAAGAAGGACGACATGATAGCAGTGTTCCAATATCTCAGGGGCTGCCACAAAGAAGAGGGAGCCAAGCTATTCTCCAAAACATCTGAAGGCAGGACAAGAAGCAATGGGTGGAAACTAATCATGGAGAGAAGCAGCCTAGAACTAAGGAGAAATTTCCTAACAATTAGAACAATTAAACAGTGGAGTGACTTGCCTCCAGAAGTTGTAAATGCTGCAACACCGGAAGTTTTTTTTTAGAAGAGATCAGATAACCATTTATCTGGTGTAGGATTTCCTGCCTAAGAAGTGGGTTGGACCAGAAGACCTCCAAGGTCCCTTGCAACTCTGTTATTCTAAGTCTAAATAATTGCACCACCTCTGGAATAGTCACAGAAGATCCATCCACCCATTCAAACCATTTTGTCAGCTGCCCAGAATCACATGTGGCTGGTGGTTCTGCTTCATCAATAAACCTTTCTTTCCAATCAGCCTCCATGTTTCCAGTGTCTTTCTCCCAGCTTGGAACTGAACCAGATGGATTTTTGTTCCAACACTACTTTAGGGCTTCTGCTACAGTTTTAATGTGTTTGGCTCAAAGAAGGAGACAGTTGATACCAGTTTTTTTTTTAGTTGGGATTGGAGTGAATTGAAGGAGGCACAAACTAAGGATGTAGAATAATTCTGTAGCCCTTTGGATCTCAAGTTATCCACCCTCACATTAGAATAATCCCTTTTCCTTGTTCACAAGAGAGCTTACAGTTACCCCTTGACTTACAACCATTTGTACAGAGATCATTTTAAGTTACAGCAGCATTGGGAAAAAATGCCTTTTGACTGTTGCAGCATCCTCATGGTCACATAATCAAAATTTGGACATTTGGCCTGTATTTATGATGGTTGCATGGTCCTAGTTCATGTGATCACCTTTTGCAATCGTCTGACAAGCAAAGTCAATGGGAAAGCCAAATTCAATTAACAGCCATGTTACTAACTTAAGAACTGCAGTGATTCACTAGCAGCTGTGGCAAGAAAGGTCATAAAATGGAGCAAAACTCAATATCTGTCTTGCTTGGAAATTTTGGGCTCTGTTGTGGTTGTAAGTCAAGGACTATCTGTATTCTCTAAACCAGAGGTTTCCAACTTTAGTGACTTTAAAACTCGTGGACTTCAACTCCCATGGCTAGCTGGGGAATTCTGGGAGTTGAAGCCCACAAGCCTTAAAATTGCCAAATTCATTCTATTCCCTGCACTAAACCAATATGTTCATCTCTTTTTTTTAACCATTCATGACAAAAAACTTGTCTTCTACAGGATGTGTTATGAAATTTAGATCAGTCAAATAAAATTTCTTCCAGACTTTTCCTTTGATAGATGGAGAGTGTTGAGACAACTCAAAGCTAGAAGAGATGTCAGTTGCATTTTTATGTTTTGATATAATATGGAGAAGAGACGCCATGATCTCTATTGATGTGGCCAATATCCTATGAAGCTGCCAAAGCTTTCCTGCAGAAAAAAAAATGGGGGAGTAGTACAACTGAAAACTACACGTAGAATAACATACCGGTATATTGAGCATATCAGCAATAATTATTTCTCTGTCTGAAATAGATATACCAAGATTACATTTGTGTCATGCTATATTTTATAGCTAGATATAGTAGAATGTCAGTTATGAGCAATCTGTCTTCCTTGAAATTTTCATGACATTGAAGTCCTCTTGCCTAGGCATCTTCATCACTCTCTTCCTTTACCACTTCTTGGCTTGCTGAGAGACCCAAACTCCACATTTTGATAGAAAATTATGAACCTCCTTAATGGATAATAGGGTAGAAAGGAAATAAAATTGAGAGAAGTCAGCTGTTACTTCAGTACAATGGAATGGGGTCAGATGGATTGATCTCTTTTTATTCCTTAATACAAAACAGAACAGTGTTTTTTTAATCATTGCTGGCTATGTGCAGAAATCAAATATACCAAGAGTGCTAGAATGCAGATACTGCTGAAACAAAGAGTAAAACAAAACAAAAATCAGAATCAGCATGGTATAGTAGATGATGGGTGGATTAGAACAACAGAGTTGGAAGGGACCTTGGAGGTCATCTAGTCCAACCCCTTGCTTGAGCAGGAGAGTCTATTCCAAATATTAGCCTCTACCTAGGATTGAACTCAGAGACTCCTGATTGTGAGGCAAAAGCTCCACCTCTAGCCCTACACCTATGAACTGTGATCTCCCAAGGTGATCATGAATAAATGTGAAGGAAGGAAGGAAGGAAGGAAGGAAGGAAGGAAGGAAGGAAGGAAGGAAGGAAGGAAGGATCTGAAAATCTGCCACCTGACCTTCAGAGTTAAAGTAAAACTGCTAATCCTTGACAGCCAAGTATGAATGTAATTTTTGATTTTATCTACAATTTGCACTGGTGAATCAAAGTTCCTATTATACAAGTACATGATTATATTTCTCTTTCTTTTTTAAAGAGAAGAGTAAAACTAGTGAGGACAAATTAAAGACTTCTTCCATTAATTCTAAAGGGTTAGGAAATATATAAGGAAATCAAGGAACTAATCTTAAGAGAGAAAGAGAGAAAGGTTGGATTGCTTAGCAAGTGCACATTAAAACAAAATACATTTTGCTTTTCTTTGTGTGTTAATTAATAGGTTTATATTTTAATTGTTAGGGTAGCTCAATCCTTTGGAAAGGCAATGTTTAACTTTGGCAAATATTTTAATAAATAAATCTCTCCCTCTCTACTGGGAGTAACACTGGAACAAAATAATGAGGTTCCAAGCATTTCATTTCCTCGGGAATCAAAGCAAGCATCATTTTAACCTCTGAAGTGTTGAACTGGTAGAGAGATTCTTCTTTAAAAAGTATCTGTGACCTTGAAATGCAGTAGGTTAATAATTCTAATTATTTCTAGGCATGTATCAGGAATTGGTTGAATTATCACATTAGATTAGTCACAGGGTACATGAAAAGAAAGGGGAAATGAAAAAAGATGAGAGTGAAAATACATTTCAATAACAAGAAAGCTTGCAAAATGCACAGTGTGAGTTAGAAAATTTACAGTTGATAGATCAACAAGATGGCAAAATGGTCCAAGAAAATTCTTCATGGCTATACAAAGAAGCATTTTAGTAGAGAAATGTATAAAGAGAAATGTATAATATGAAACCATAAGTTTAGAGCCAGGATGTCAGGACCATCCAAATGTTGCTGCTGAATTGTAGCAGGACAGAAAAATATTAAATGCATGATGCATTGTAGTTAAATTTATTAAAATAAATCAATGCTAGCTTTTCTCTGAGTCCTGTCCATTTTAGGAATGTGACCATTGGCACATCAGATGAAGTTCCTATACACCTTTAGGAATACAGTAGTTAGAACATTTGATGGAGAAGTAGTTTACCAGCAAAGTCTTTTATTTTTCTAACCAACAAAGAAGCACTGATGATTTTACCTAGTTTGGGTAATGAAACAGCTGCAGGAAAACAACCAAGCTCAGAGAGCATCAAGGACTCCTCATTTCACTCTTGAGCTACAAATATTCTTATTTAGCAATAGCATTTAGACTTATATAGTGCTTTACAGCCCTCTCTAAGAGGTTTACAGAGTCAGCATATTGTCCCCAACAATTTGGGTCCTCATTTTATCCACCTCTGAAGGATGGAAGGCTGAGTCAACCTTGAGTCAACCTAATAAATGTAACATTTATTAGATGTTACATAATTAATACCCAGAATTTGTTCTTATCCTTCAGGCCTTTTCCAATGCTACACCCAAGAAAAGAACTTGAATCTCATTTTTTTTCACTTGCCCTCAACCCATCCATAGAAGATGGCTATGTGTTTATATTTATTTGTATATATATTTCATTGTAAGCCATCCCGAGTCCCCCCGGAGATGGGGCGACATATAAATCTAATAAAATAAAATAAATAAATAATATTCTCTGCATTCTTGCTCTCCTTCTAGACAATTCCTACAACCTAGATCCAAGTATTCTCAATTCAAACCATGGGAACTTCTATCACCAGACAGGAAACAGAAGACATTAAACTCTACCCACTTATAATGCAGCATGAAAAATGAGGCTTCTTAACAGATTTGTGATATAAGTAAACAATATAGTAAGTCAATCATCTCCCACAGCAAACTGTTGTTGAACATACCAGCAAGTATTTTGGGACAGGCATTGCATATAATTAGATTCACCTAAAAGACTCCATCAACAATGCCACAATTACCAAAATGGAATATGTAATATGTAATATGAGAACAATTTCAAATTCTCATCCATTCATTTGATCTTGTAGAGTGACCACATCTAGAAATAGGTAGATTAAAATATTTTCAGTCTATGTTGGTTTCACATATGTTCATTCATAAGCCGATTCTCTTATCATGGTCATATAGGTAGTCCTCAACTTATGACCACAATTGAGCCCAAAATTACTGTTGCTGTGTGAGACATTTGTTAAGTGAGCTTCACCCCATGTTACAACCTTCCTTTCCACAGTTGTTAAGTAGATCACTACAGTTGTTAAGTTAGTAACAGTGTTGTTAAGTGAATCTGGCTTCCCCATTGAGTTTGCTTGTCAGAAGGTCACAAATATGACTACATACTTATGCAACCATCATAAGTATGAATCAGTTGCCAAGCATCTGAATTTTGATCATGTGACCATGGGGATGCTGCAAGGTCATAAGTGTGAAAAATGGTCATAAGTCACTTTTGTCAGTGCCATTGTAACTTTGAATGGTCACTAAATGAACTGTTG
Organism: Naja naja; assembly: GCA_009733165.1. Classification (NCBI taxonomy): domain Eukaryota; kingdom Metazoa; phylum Chordata; class Lepidosauria; order Squamata; family Elapidae; genus Naja; species Naja naja. The sequence continues at coordinate 52,014,146 of CM019152.1, forward strand.
TAAGTCAAGGATTACCTATATTAGATGCTATTGGTTTAGGTGCCATTCATTATGCTCTTGATGGCCATCTGAATGATATGAAGTCAACAATATTTATAATAATAAGAATTATGTTCAGAAGATATAGATATTCCTCTTCATGTTAATTCAGGAGATATGAAATTGATTGTTGGAATATTTATAGAATACAACCACCCAAACCCTTACTTTCATCCTGGAGTTAATATGCTCGCCTTCTCTTTGATATAGTTCTCATGCCTGTTGAAGATACTTGACTCTGGGAATGGAAGACAAAGAAGAGACCACAAAGCTGACTTTTTCAGTGGAAATGATCAGAAGACTTGTCCAAATAAGGCAGACAGATGCACCGAGTTTGCTCTTTCATTATATCCATGGGATCTCGGCAATTGCTTGCTTTTCTTTTTAACTATAGGGTGGAAATGAACAAATTGACAAGAGCCCACCCTGTTAACTACATGAATCCACCTAAGAATTGTTCAGCCTCTAGCATAAAAGAGATTAAAATAAATGTCTTTGACTGAGGCATGTCAGGGAGCATGATTTTCATGTTCTTCTTATCTTGTTTAGCCCAAAGAAAGGGCAACCTTTTAAACTTTACCTAGGGAGAAGTTTGGAAAAGAAAGGAATTATGTCTGTATGTTATTGTATACAACATGTAAGAAGCATATTGTCATGCTTACTACTACAGTGGAAGAATAGATTATAACTGAATTTATGGAAATGGTGAAGGTGACCAGCTGGCTCAGGAGTAAAAAATGACAAGGGCTTCTTTAGAAAAGCTGTGTCAAGTCTGAATCTGCAGAGAAGAAGGATCCAGAGCTGGAGCCCACAGAGATTGAGGGGGCAGCCGTTGACTTCGGACAAATGTGGGGAGGAGCAGCCTCAGGTAACCTCGGGCCCCTCAAGATTGGGATGGCTTGTTAGCAGGCAGGAATGGGGGCAGGATGACCAAGAGAGGGCAAGCAGTGGACATGAGAAGCAACGGAGCTCAGGCGATGAGCAAGGACCACCCCCTCCTGATCCCCGAGCACAGAGAGTGGAGAGAAGGCGGGAACAGCCAGGCTGATCCGACAACTCAGGAAGAGAGCACCCCGCCCCTCTTCACAAGGCATACCCGGGGACTGAGATTTAAGGAGATGCTGTGGAGGGGGGCGTTTGCTGGGAACAAATGCTGAATTGGTAGAGTTTGGTGTGCTAGTACAGACCTTTGGAGTTTGCAGGACTGCTTGCTTCTTCCTGACTTTGTGGACCCATTATTTGTTCCTTGGTTTGTGGCCTCCTTTCCCCGTTCCTTTGCTTTGCTGGGCTGGGTGCATCCAGAGGCTGCCATGTGTGCATGTGCTTTGCTCTGGGACTTGCCAAGAACGTGGAAACATTTGGGTGAAAATTTGAAGCATTAAAGGGGAGTTTGAACCCTCAGCGGGCTGTGTGATCTTCATGCCTTGTTCTGGATCATCACAGGCTGGAAACCTTAAATGGACTTTTTGATGAAAGAAGAAAAGACTGGATTGGTGATTTCTGGATTTGGGGAGGAAAAAGAGCCAAAGAGGATGAGGAAAAGAATAAGATGGCAAATTATGCCTTTTGCTCTTCTTTCTACTGAATAACTACAGGTAGTCCTCAACTTACAACAGTTTATTTAATGACCATTCGAAGTTACAACGGCAGTGAAGAAAGTGACTCATGACCATTTTTCATACTTATGACCAGTGCAGCAGTGACTCATATTTATGACAGTTGCAGTGTCCTGGGGTCATGCGATCACCTTATGTAACCTGCAGACAAACAAAATCAATAGGGGAGCCAGATTCAGTAAAGCCAAATTTGCTTGATAGCTGCGTTACTAACTTAACAACTGCAGTGATGACTTAACAACTGTGGCAAGAAAGGTCATAAAATGAGGCAAAACTCACTTCACAAAAATCTCATTTAGCAAACAGAAATTTTGGGCTTGGTTGTGGACGTAAGTCGAGGACTAGATGTAATGGATGCTGTGCTCCCAATCCTAAAATCTGTATCCTTATATTTAAAATAATTCCCCTTTTGTCAACATGGACTTTCTGCTGAGCTATACAGTTACTTAGTATGCATCATGTGAGTATTCTTTGCATACTGTTTAATAGTCTCCAGTGATGTGGGGAAGCATGTCAATGTTAATAGGAAGACAAATAGAACAATTCCAGCAGGACGTTCTAACCAACTGAGGAAGTGTTACCACATAATCCTTCTTTCCATCCCTACCACTACTATTAACCCTTTTGCTAAGATATTTAATTTACTAGCTGGAACAGTAAACTGTACAATGGACCAGAACACACAGTTGTAGTTGAATGGTTGGACAGTGCAGGCTCCTGCATGAGGCAATCTATGTTAATGTTTGGTTGCTGGATGTAAAAACAATTACTACCAACCTGCCTTCAATTGAGGACCTGTATATTGCACAAGTCAAAAAGAGGGATGTGAAAATATCTACAGACCCCTCACATCCTGGACATAAACTGTTTCAACTCCTACCCTCAAAACGACGTTATAGAGTACTACACACCAAAACAATTAGACACAAGGACAGTTTTTTCCCGAACACCATCACTCTGCTAAACAAATAATTCCCTCAACACTGTCCAACTATTTACTAAGTCTGCACTACTATTAATATCAATCCTCTCATCACTCCTTACCACCCATCCCCTCCCACTTGTGACTGTATGAATGTAACTTTGTTGTTTGTATCCTTATGATTTCTATTGACTGTTTCCTAATGTGATTTGATTGCTTATTGTACCCTATGACCATTATTAAGCGTTGTACCTTATGATTCTTGACTCTTGACGAATGTATCTTTTCTTTTATGTACACTGAGAACATTTGCACCAAGACAAATTCCTTGTGTGTCCAATAACACTTGGCCAATAAGAATTCTATTCTATTCTATTCTATTCTATTCTATTCTCTTCTATTCTATTCTATTGATTTCTATTCTATTGATTTCTATTCTATTCTATTCTATTCTAAAAGTGCGTTTCCCTTTTTTCCCCCATCTTTTTCTTCTCTGTGTTCTGTATGCTGTTCTGTGGTGTATCTGACGTTTTATCTCATGACTATCCTGTTTACTGCAAATATAAATGTAAAATATATTTTTATATATAAAACTACAAGCTCGTGTCAGTATCTCTAACTTCATTGGGACACCGGCTGTGCAATTCCCTGATACATGTCTATGAAGATTCTCAGTCATCTAGGTCATGGTTGTGCCAAAGGTGCTTTTTCAAGAGGCAACTGGACTTTCTTGTTTTTTCTTTGAAGATGTTTTGCTTCCCATCCAGGAAGCTTCTTCAGCTCTGACTGGATGGTAGGGAATGGAAGGAGATTGTGTGTGTGTGTGTGTGTCTGTCTGTCTGTCCTTCCACGGCTATCTACAAGGAGCATAAATCCTTCCATTCCCCACCATCCAATCAGAACTGAAAAAGATTCTTGGATGAGAAGCGAAGTGTGTTCAAAGAAAAAACAAGGAAGTCCAGTTGCCTCCTGAAAAAGCACCTTTGGGACAATTCCCTGACACCTTTAGAAAAAACTCTCTATTCAAGAGGAATTAATTTTGCTTAATTGGCATCATGAACCCTTGAATGACAGAGGGCAGAATTGTCAACCCTACTATGTAGACCAGACTAAAAACCCATGCCATGTAGGTCACAATTTCATTGCAACACCTGTACTAAGAGAAGCATGTGCTTCTCCTCCAACATTTTATCTTCATGTGAAATAGGGAGGGGCTTGTCTGAGACATTTTCTCATGTTATTTTCTTGGCCAAGGCTCAAATCCCTCTTATCTGACTTTGGCTCTGCCTCCCTGAGCTACAAATTTCCTCCTCTATCAAAACCAATTGACTCAGTGGTGGGTTTCCAAATTTTCTCTACTGCTTTTGAGAGCAGAGCACACTTTGCACCCACATGCACACTTTGTGCATGCACGCAGCGCTCAAAGACCAGCCTCTGTATCAATGCAAGTGAGCTGTGCTGTCTTTCAGCTCAGCTGAGGCGTGGCAATCCACTGTGATGAGCTAATCAGCTAAGCCAGGGGTGGGATTCAAATTTTTTAACAACTGGTTCTGTGGGCATAGCTAGGTGGGTGTGGCTAAGTGGGCATGGCCATGTGACTGGGTGGATGTGGCTTCTTCTTTTTTTTTGCAGCACCTCCCCACACACACATTCAGTTTTGGGGCCTTTTGGGCCTCAGGGAAGCCTCCTGTGGGGGCATTTTTGCTCCCAGAAGCCTTCCCTGGGGCTCAGGAAGGAAAAAAATAGAGCCAGGGGGGCCACGCAGCATCCTCCAGGCTCCATTTTTTGTCTTCCTGAGCCTCAGGGAAGCCTCCTGGGCAAAGCAGTAAGACAGCGAGGGGAATCACAGCACAGCTGATCGTAGGAACAGGTGATTGTCGGGAAGGAAAAAAATACCTTAAGGAGTGACTGGGCAGGGAAGAATGCAGTCAGCGATATCAGGCATGTGCACGATGTTACGCATGCGTGATAAGGACTGACTGGGCACCTGTGGAGGGGCAAGCGGAGAGAGGCGGGGCCATCCAGGGGCACAATTTGCCAGTTCTCCAAACTGTGCAGAATCATAACAACCGTTTCTATAGAACTGGACCGAACCGGTAGAATCCCACCCCTGAGCTAAGCTAAAAAAACAAGGGAATATAGGAGAGGTAATGGCGGGGACAGTTGGGTGGGGCCAACCAGAGGTGGTATTTGCCGGTTCTTCAAACTACCCAAAATGTCCGCTACCGGTACACCAGAACCGGTCTGAACCGGCTGAATACCACCTCTGAATTGACTGGGTATCTAATCACTACCCTGACACATGGCAAAACAGGGAAGGCTGATATCTTGCAACAAAATTTTCCCCATATAAATTATCTCCTTCTCCATCACCCCCTCTTCTTTTCCAGAGCAGCACCAATATATTCTTCTCTCCTAATTAGCCCTCTGCTGTTTGAAGTTCAGGGTTTATTTTTGCTAATGCTTACTGACTGGTTGGTTCATTGATCCCTATATGGATTGTCAGATAGCTTGCCTTTCGTTTGTGCAACTCAGCTCATCGTGCATCGTGCCCCCCATATTCAAAAAAATGTACATGCACTGATATCAATCCTGCAAAACTGAACCTGGTATGTGATACATAAACATTAGTGACTTTAAAAAAAGAAATCAGCTTGTAGAAGTATATGTGTAGATTGATTAAAAGCCAGAACAAAATCAAATCAAGATTTCTTCTTATTTCTTTACCACTTTTGTTCACTTACAATTTCCAATAACACTGACTTGGAGGGGGAAAATGTCATTATTTTAATATTCTATGTATAGAGATAATATGCACATGAAACTTAATGAAATATTGATGGGCAGACGTCTCTCACAGACTGATATATGATAGAGGTTGCTACTAGAGTAGCAATGTTGCTTTGTTGCTAGACCATAATTTAAAATAGATTTTCTCTCTCTTTTGCCTCTGACCCCTTTGCTAGGAATGATACTTCCCACTAATGAGCCAAAACCAATCTATATATTTATAAAAGCAGCTCTAATTCTATAAATTCATCTGTATTCCAAACAAAACAAGACAAAAAGGAGATACCAGCAGGCTTGCAAATCTTAAAGTTATGTTGTTGGTATATAATTATAATAACTTCAACAAGAATTAATTTTGGTAACTGAAATTCTACAGCCATACCATATTTCGTGGACTTCCCTTCCACTATTATATTGGCATCTCTAACTGGCTCTTTCAAATACCCGATAAAGTCCATTTTGCAAAAATCTAACTGGAAATAATTATGTAGGCTTGGTAGGGACTATGCAGGGAGGAGCGAAGGAGACACTAGACCAGTGATGGCTAACCTTTTGGGCTTCCTGTGCCAAAAATTGCGTGCGCGCCAGCATGCACACACTCATGTGCCAGCACCCAGAATGCAATGCGCGTGCCCCTCCCCACGCCACCCCCTTACCTGCACTGCACCTCACAGCTGATTTTTCGGCTGGTTTGAGGCCTTTTTAGGCCTCCCAGAGGCTTGGAAAAAGCCTCTGCAAGGCTTTTCAGGCCAAATTATAGGCCCATTTCATCACTTCCCGTATTACAAACCAACCAGAAAAAATTCAGCTGTGAGGCACGCGCGTGCGCAGTGAGATAAGTTTGTCTGCGGCTCATGTGCCAGCACAAATGATTCTGCGTGCCACTTGTGGTACACATGCCATGGGTTCGCCATCACGGCACTAGACCAAAAATCAACCACATTTGTCTGAAGCAAAGCAATTGTACAGTACATAGTTCTTGAACTATGACTGGAATTGGGACCATAATTTCCATTGCTAAGTAAAGCAGTTGTTGGGCCACACCCAATTTTATGACTTTGCAATGATTGCTAAGCAAATCACAACAATTGTCAAGTGAATCATGTGGTTAAGGTGTATCTGGCTTTCCCCGCTGATTTTTATCAGGGAATTACACAATTGAAGTCAGAGACACTGAATCCATTTGTAGTTTTATATAAATAAATGACAATCACATGATCCTGGGATGCTTGCAACTATCATAAAATACATGCTGATTGCCAAGGATACAAATTTTGATCACATGACCATAGGCATGCTGTGATGGTCATAAGTATGAGGACCAATTGCAACTCATTTTTTCAGTGCCATTGTAACTTTGTACAGTCACTAAATGAAGACCAAGGACTATCTGTAGAAGGAACAGGAAGATTTCTCAATGCATTATTTTGTCACAAACCTTTTTGTGCATTTGATGGAATAATTTACATTTACCTCATTTTCTGGGTCATTCAGGTTGAATTCTTGATATGTCCATATAGTTTTCCTGGCAATAAAACAAAGGTGGATTGTCATTGCATAGGAGTTCCTGATATCTATTTGAAAGAAGAAATATAAAAAAGAAGACACTTTTCTTATCGTAAGTGTCATTTTCTCAAGAATTGGTTCTTATAATTTACCCAGAGTTGTCAGTATATATTCCCATAAAATATATAGACCTTACATTAAATGCCAACCTCTGTCTCTTTCCAAATCTTCTATATTAAAATGTTACATCCATCCCAAGAATTGCCATTGCTGTACTGTCTCAGAGGCATTTTCATGGATCTGAAGAATTGTTAAAAATTTTCAAACAAAAAAAAAATGAAAACTACAACTCTTCCACAATTATTCCCTTCAAATGCTTGATTCCCTTTTGACCAGGTTTGGCTTGTATCAATAGTCTGCTTGGGCAGCAAAGATGACATGTTACTTTAGATTTCTCCTTATGCCACCAACCATATTGTGAAGTATGCGGATGATACAACAGGAGTGGGACTTACTCAAGATGAGAATGAGGGTGCTTACCCTAAGGAAGCAGAGGGTTTGGTGAACAAAAACAGCCTTGTTTTAAATGTAGGAAAAACTAAAGATATTGTTGTCAATTTCAGAAAAGGCAGCCATAGCCACATACCTCTGTGTAGTAATGATTCACCCGTGGAGTTGACTAGCAGCATCAAGTTATTGGGTGTGCAGCTAATGAGTAGGCTAGCTTGGTCACTCAACAATGAGGCACTGTTAGTAAGTAACACAGTTAAGTTTTGTTGGAAGAAATGTCCATCTGGGTTCAGTTCCAAGTGGGAAGAAAGACACTGGAAACATGGAGATTGTTTGGAAGGATGGTTTTAATGGTGGACAGGACCACATGATTTGAGGTCCTGGGCAAAAAAAGGGCACTTGGGTGAGAGAGGGAAAGAGATTTATACCCTCTGTTGGGCTTTGAACTTGCTTCCTGCTCCTGTGGCAAGAAATGTATCCTGATTGGTTGATGGGGCCATGCAGGGGTAACTTTGTAGGTTGTCTTGAGTCCCAGGCTTGGTTGAATCTTGCTGGGTGATGTAATGAAGGGGCTTTGGGCAATTCCTATTATGGCTTAATGGCTTTGTCATTGTTTAGATCTTGAGTGAGGGCTAATCCCATCAGCTAAACATCTTTTGTCTTGTAGATAGGATGGCTCAATCTTTCTGGGGCTATTAAGAAAGGTGGGGTCTGCTTTCCAAGAGGATATTTCTCCTTTTTACATCTAGGGAAGTGTAATATTCTGCCTTTTCAATATTTCCTAGAATATTTCATTCTTCTAGGAGAAGGGTGGGTGCTAACTTTCTACAGTTTAATTTGGTTAAGATAGGAACACAGTTGTAAAGTGCCTGTGGTTTCCCCATTGACTTTGCTTGTCAGAGGTTCACAAAAAGTAATTGCATGATCCCGGGAAGCAGCAACCATCATAAATACAAGCCAGTTGCCAAGCATCTGAATTTTGATCACGTGACTATGGGGATGGTTGCAATTGTGAAAAATGGTCATAAGTCACTTTTTTCAGCAGCTTGTTCCTAGTCCAGCCCCATTCTCTTCTCCAATGCATGTTCTACTTTATATTTTATTCCCTTGAGTAATAAATCTATACAGAGGAAAATGCAAGCCACGCAATATTAGAATTGCCAGAAAATCCGAGACATTATCTTGTCAATTGACTCCTTTGCATTCCAGGCTGAGGATGGAAAGGCTTTCCTTAATAATTGTTGCAGGTGGTTAAGGAACACATTATTGCTTGGGGTTTCAATTCTCTATAGTCGTTCTTAATTGGCTATAAAAGGAGCCATTGAAGAAGCCCTCAGCATGGCAGAAGGCTAAGCAGGGAAATGTCTTCTTTGTCTGTAAATAACTGGTAACATTTATATTTTGTTAGTGCAAGATTTATAGAACTTGCCAGTTGAACTGTAGCTTTCCTAAAGTGTTGCTCTGTGTATTGATTTCTATAGATGGTACAGGTTACACTCGCAAATTGCTGCAGCTCATCCTTTCTGGCTACTACTTCATAGTAGTTAATACCCAGAGAGCAGGCACAACAATATTTTTGCTGCCACCTGCTGGTTGGAGAATTGCAATCTAATTGCAGTCCACCCAATTTGCAGCTGCTCCCTGCCAGGATCCTACATATTGCAAAGGCTGTGAATTCTGCAATTTCCTCCAGCATTCTTAACACACCTGAAGAAATCTAACACGGGCATTCATATTCTATGTTCACTGCCGCAGATTTCAAGTATTTTGCATGGATTCTTTGAACTTAATTGGAAGTTTAGTTTCCTATGTTGATGAACTGAAAAGAACAATACATTCCGATCTGCTTTTTAAAAGGATGTTATATGTGTTTTCATTTTTTTTTACTGATCCCACATGTTCCATAAATGGTTTTTTTTTTCCTCTGTGTGTCAGCCCTGAAGCCATTTTGGGCTGAAGCCATCTTGGGAGCATCTTCAGGGCTGCCACATCAAGGCTAGTTGGGGCTGTGGGAATTTGAGGGGAGATTGGGATAGCTGGGGATGTGTAGTCAAAACAACATTCTTTCCCATGGGAGCCAAAGACGTTGTACCAGCTGTTGGAGAGGCGTGGACCAAAGCCAGCCTGGATGGTGGCTGCGACCTGGTTGGATCATGTGATGGACATGTGACCTTTGGGGTTTTGATTTGGGTGGGGAAAACCTTGGGTCCTTCAGAGTCAGGTTTTCCCCACATGTGCCAATATGACATGTCTATGATTTGAGGAATATGCCTGCCTTAGAGTTTTGATGCCATTGGGTATGTTTGCTGGAACCCTGACAGTGTGTTTCAGTGAAGATTTAGGAGTATAGAATATCATCAGAGTTGGAAAGGACCTTGGGGGTCTTCTAGTCTAATCCCTTGCTGAAGCAGAAGACCCTATATAATTTCAGATAAATGGCTGTCCAGTCTCTTCTTAAAAGCCTCTATTGATGGAATGTCCGCAACTTTTGAAGGCAAGCTGTTCCACTGATTGATTGTTCTCACTGTGAGGAAATTTATCCCTAGTTCTAGATTCCTTCTCTCCTTGGTTACTTTCCATCCATTTAACAAAATTAGAAGTTGCAATCAACTGAATAGCATTCAATATATAACTGTAGTTTGGGGCAAAATATGCAATCCAAGGGTATAACTATTAAAGTCAATATTAACATGCTCATTTACAATTTTTTGGTTTGGAATGAAAGGTTTGAACTGGAAATCTGGGTTTATTGGGTTGTATGGATGCGAACTCTTACTAAGAGCTTTGGTGGCTCAGGCTGTTAAATGCCTGCTCTTAAGATCCAGCTGTCTACAATTACTGTAGGCTCGAATCCCACCAGGCTCAAGGTTGACTCAGCCTTCCATCCTCTCGGGGTAGGTAAATTGAGGACCCAAGATTGTTGGGGGCAATAAGCTGACTTTGTAAAAATGCCACTTAGTAATAAGCAGGCATATACAATGGAATGAAGGCTATTGCTGAGCGCATTGGGTTGTGCTCCAAAATTGTAAGCGCCCTGAGTCTTGGAGAAGGGCGCATATAAATGTAATTAAAAAAAGAAAAGATTTGCTTTACTGGATGTTTGTTAAAGATACTATGGAGATCTAATGTTAAGCCATTAATCGTCTCTTATGAAACATGGGTTTATGCAATGCTTGAAGCATAGATCTCATTATGATTTAGCACAGTGTATGAGTCTCAGTCATTCAGAGTACCAATGATGAACACAGCTTATACTACTGATGACGACAATATTTAGTGTCCTTCTTTTATCAAACCATAAAGATTTACTTATGACCAATTCCTAGCTTCACATCGTAACTCATTGGAGGATAAGACAAGAAGTAACAGATGGAAACTTATTAAAGAGAAATCCAGTCTAGAATTAAAAAGAAATTTCCCAACAAGAAGAACAATCAATTAGTGGAATGGCTTGCTTCACAAGTTGTAGGTACTCTAACACTGGAGGTTTTTAAGGATTGGGCAGCCATTTATCCGGAATGATATGCAATGATGCTTGGGCAGGGAGGTGGATTAGACTAGAGTCCCTTCCAACTTTGTTAATCTCAATTTTGTACTTTTTTTTTAGAAAATTCAAAAAAAGGGATAGAAATTTTTAAAAAAATTTTTAAGGAAGAGATATTGGGCCATTTAGGAATGTCTAAGAGCTTCTGGACCTTCCCATGATGTCACTCATAACATATGTTTGATAAAATATGGCCATTGATTGTTTATGTATGCCAATGCTATACATTTATAAAGACCAAATTGAGAGCTACTGAGGTTTTTAACCTTGAAATCAAATTATGTCATTCCTGGACATACAGTTTTCCTCTTTCCCCTCCTCCTCCTCCTGCTTCAAGCTATCAAGAAAAATATCTGAATACTTGATGAGAATGTAGATAATTGAAAACAATTACAAAGCTTGATGGACTCTCAGTCCCATTTTTCTTCCTTCTTTTTGTTCACATTGTCAAGTCCCTCTGGGCTAAATACACATTCTTTCAAAGTGACTTCAGTCTTTCAACCCTGGAAGAGATGAACTACCTCAAATAACCCCTAACCAACAGCAAGGTTCCTGCATCATTTTGAAACAGCTGCAAAAATAAAACATTTATCCCAATTTTACTGGGGTTTAAACTTTGGTTTTTAAAAGCAAAACAATTTTGGCTGCGATAGATTAATCCATCACTTTACGACATGACAGAAGGAATTGTCTTCAAATGCATCAGAACTCTGACCTCCTTGCATTGCCAATAGAGGCGATAACTAAATCAGATCAAAACTGGGATGTGGTTAGCAATCTGAAAAGATGACATGTGGAACAAGCTAATTTCCACGACTGAAAGAAGACACAATGAATAAATCAAGAAACACAGTCAAAGAACCAGACATAAAGGCCAATAAATATATAAGCACACAAACATGGACCCTAAATCACAAGAAGGGCAGCAAATAAACTTGAGAATAGATGAGAATGAACTGGACAAGATAACAAAATACAAAGTCCTGCAAATAGAAATAGAATCATTTTCTAGATTTCACTCTATTTCTGTTTGCAGGTCTTGGCATTTGTTATCTTCTCCAGTTCTTTCTCTTCTATTATCAGATTTATTTGCCACCCATCTCACAGGCAAAAGAAAGCAAAGATAGCATGAATAATCATAGACACCTTGGGTACAATCCTAAACAACTGAAGCACCACTTCAACACCATCAGCACTGACAAATTCACCACCAATCAATTGCAAAAGGCAAGAAATAAGCCCAACAAACATCATGACAACATCTGATAAAGCGAATGGCAGCTGAAGTGAGTTTCTATAAACTCGAGACAGCATGCCTGAATAGTATCTACCAGGCCAAATGGAGTGATACCAAGTCAGCACAACAGATACTAATGAAACTAATCAAGGGGAGAAGCAAGCTGGAATTAAGGAGAAACTTCCTAACAGTGAGAACAATTAACCAGTGGAACAGCTTGCCTTCAGAAGTTGTGGGTGCTTCATCACTGGAGGTGATGAAGAAAAGAAAACTTAAGAAAAGACTGCATAGCCACCTGTCTGAAATGTTATAGGGACTCCTGCTTGACAATATCTAAGAAACTGCCATGAAGAAGAGGAAGTCAACCTATTCTCCAGAGCACCTGAAGGCAGAAGAAGAAATAATGGATGGAAACTAATAAAGGAGAGAAGCAACCTAGAACTAAAGAGAAATTTCCTGACAGTTAGAACTATTAATTACTGGAACAATTTTCTTCCAGAAGTTGTGTTTGTTCCAACACTGGAATTTTTTAAGAAGAGATTGGACAACCGTTTGTCTGAAATGTTACAAGGTTTCCTGTCTGAGCTGGGTGTTGGACTAGAAGACTTCCAAGGTTCCTTCCAACTCTGTTATTCAAATATATTTTAAGTCTTTGCATTTGATGGCATTTTGCACACCGCTAGTTCCCTCAGACCCTGGAAAGACTTTATTATTTCCTGCATGAAGTATTTATCACATTGCTAAATTCCCATGACAAGGGGGGAATTAAATGCTGTCCCCACTCATATGTATGACTCAGATCCATCCACCATGGTCTTTCTCTGCTCACAAACTATTGTGACCTCTAAACAGGAGGTTGAAAGTCATAACTCAACAAAGCATGTTGTTAACAATACAGGTCCAAATAAAACAATAAACTGATTCAGTAGTCCTCTATTTACAATCATTCTTTCAACAACTGTTCAAGGGCTTGGTGGTGCAGGCTGTTAATAGCCTAGCACTTAGTTCCAGCTGCCTGTAATTATTGCAGGCTCAAATCCCACCAGGCTCAAGGTTGACTCAGCCTCCCATCCTCTCGGGGTAGGTAAACTGAGGACCCAAGATTGTTGGGGGCAATAAGCTGACTTTGTAAAAATGCCACTTAGTAATAAGCAGGCATATACAATGGAAGGAAGGCTATTGCTGAGTGCATTGAGTTGTATCCCAAAAATTGTAAGCCACCCTGAGTCTCCAGAGAAGGGCAGGATATAAATATGAATTTTAAAAAAGTTACATTGAAAAAACTAACATATGACCAGTCTTCGCACTTACAACTGTAGCATCTCTACAGTCGCGTGACCCAAATGTGGACTCTTGGTGTGGCTTGTATTTATGACAATTGCACTCTTCCATGGTCATGGGATCACCATTTGTGACCTTCCCAGATGGCTTCCTACAAGTAAAGTCAATGGGGAAAGCTGAATTCCTTTAATTACCATGTGATAATTAAATTTTTATATTACCTAACAATCACATCAGAGGTGGTATTCAGCAGGTTCTGACTCCAGAAGTTCTGGAGAACCAGTAGTGGAAATTTTGAGTAGTTTGGAGAACCGGCAAAAGCCATCTCTGACTGGTTCCTCCCCCCTCTATTCTCTGCCCCTGATTGGCTGGGTCTCCTTTTGTTGCCCTGCACAAGAGAACAGAGCTGGAAAGCAGGTTAGTGGGATGGGGAGGGAATGGAGATTTTACAGTATCCTTCCCCCAGGAGTGGGGAGGGAATGAAGATATTACAGTATCCTTTCCCTGCCACGGCCACCAAACCAAACCACACCCACCAAGCCATGCCATGGCCACCAAGCCACGGTCACAGAACCGGTAGTAAATTTTTTAAAATCCCACCACTGAATCGCATTGATTTGCTTAAGTACTGTAGCAAAATAAAATGAAAGGTTGTAAAATAAACAACAACTCTGGTCCCAGTTGTGATCTTAAGTGGAGTGCTACCTGGAGTTTCTAATAATTTTTATATTAAAAAAATGGAGTTGCCAAAGTTAATGATGCCATCCAGTTAATGATGCGGGGACTGTGCTTGGCATTCCCCCCCCCTTGCTATTCTTGAAATTGTTTGTATCCTGAAGACTCTGAATGATTTTCCTAACGCGGGAAAGGAGACAGCCTTTCTTGAAGAGAAACATTATGAATGTTTTAAAGCCCTCGCAGTGCCAGCAAATAAAATTCAATGATACCTAATAAATAAAACAGTGACTTTCTGAAGGGAAACATAATTTTGTAGTAAATGAAGGAGAAGCTTATTTAAGGGGGAAGAGGGAAAGCTGAATTATAGAATGCCAGCCAAAGTTTTGAAGTTTTATGCATATAGGCCAAGTTGACCCCAGATGATGCATAATCTCAGATGTGAACTTCAAGTTTCCTTGACACAGAAGCTGCTGCAAATGTGTATATATTAAAGCTTGTTTTCCATCAGAACAACCTGCTGCCAAGATTATTAGTGCTTGACTGAGCAGGTCCTTTGATGGAGTGAAAGGAGGAAGTGTGTTTGCCATTAGATTAGATAACTGTATCATTGGTCTATCGTCTGTTACTAGACATCATGAATATATTCAGCTTAGAGGTCAAAAGGTTGACTCCCACTGCATCCTAGTTGGTAAAGAGAAACAGCAAAAAGTTACCCATGATCCCTTGAAGATTCTCAGGACCTTTTGGGAGGAGGCTGTTCTCCGAAGCTTGCTGTTTAGCTCCTGGGCATTTCGTTACCAAACTAGGTAACATCTTCAGCTGGGTTTTGAGGTGAAGCATCTTGTTTGTTTATATAAGTCCTGGGTGGAAGGTTGGCCTTGTGACTGGTTCTTGGGTGGCTCAGATCTATAATTTTTAAGAGCCAGAGAATTGCTACAGGGGTAGGAATGCATCATATATACAGGGAAGCTTGTGGTTGATTTGACAAGGGTCATATAGTATTTATCTATCTCTCTTCCAACTCTGTAATTCTGTCTTGTCTATCTGTCTATCTACCTATCATCTCTCCTATCTATCTATCTATTTATCTATCTATCTATCTATCTATCTATCTATCTATCTATCTGTCTGTCTGTCTATCAATCTATATCTATCATCTATCAACTATCTATCTATCATCCATCTATCATCCATCTATCATCTATCATCCATCTATCATCTATCCATCTATCCATCCATCCATCCATCCTATCTATCTATCTATCTATCTATCTATCTATCTATCTATCATCTGTCTGTCTATCTATCTATCTGGTTTTTTTTGTTTTTTGTTTTAAATGAAAGATTTAAGGCATTTCATTTATCCTTTCTAATCTTTTCCCCAAATAGATCCTGACTTGATGCAGTTTTAGAATGTGCTGCTCATTATTCCAGACCCTGGAATAGCCCCACCATATCTTAGAGAAGTTACATTCTCCACTGAACAGAAGTAATAGACCAGACTGCTTAATACCTGGTCTCCAGTTCATCTTTATGCCAGGTAGGAGTTGGGGAAAAAATCAGACCTGTTAATTAACTCATTTACAATTTAGAGCAGGGATTCCCAATCTTGCAACTTTAAAGGCATGGACTTCAACTTCCAGAATTCTCCAGATACCCATGCTGGCTAGGGAATTCTGGGAGTTGAAGTCTATGTGTTTTAAAATTGTCAAGATTGGTAATGCCCGGTTTAGAGGTAGGACTGTATTTCCCGAAAAGGACTTATTGATAAAAAATATATATTCTTGGTTATATCCTGTTCCACTTTAATTGCAGAGTCTAGTTTAATAATAAAGTTGTGATCTCTCACCTATTACATCATTTTGTCTTTTCCTTCCACTGCCTGTGCATAATGTGTATGAGTAGAATTGATTTTTTAAGGTAGAATTGATCCCTTTATTGATTTTTTAAAATTCTACTGGTGGAATGTGGGAAGAGATTTAATAGATGTTTATATGAAAAAAGAGGTCCAGAGAATTTTGCTTCATTTATTTATTTATTTTGATAGACTGGCAGCTGTTTTCACACACAAGTGGTTTTTATTTAGTCTAGTTTAATTTTGTTAGGATGTTGATGAGTGCTGCTGCTTTGTGGGTTCATGGATCATGTGAAGACCCCACAGAATTCAGGGGAAAACACTGGCATAGAAAAGTGTATTATCTAAAGAAAAAAAACTACTGCAGATTTGCACAATGGATTCCTCACTCACTCTTCACTGCTTGAAGATTCAGTTACATGGGCTTGCTCCATGCTAAGGGATCTGTTTTAGTACAGCTTTTGTCTTGGTAAGACCACACTTGGAATATTGCATCCAGCCTTGGTTGCCACAATATAAAAACATGTTGAGACTCTAGAGAGAATGCAAATCAATAAATTAATCAATCAATCAGAATAGAGCTGGCAGGGACCTTGGAGTCATCTAGTCCAACCCCCTGATCTAGCAGCAGAGTCTATACCATTTCAGATAAGTGACTGTCCAGTCTCTTCCTAAAAACTCCCAGTGATGAAGCAGCCACAACTTCTGAAGGCAAACTGTTCCACTGGTTAATTATTCTCACAGTTAGGAAGTTTCTCTTAATTCCACTGGTTTGAATGTTATTATTTGAACTGTTCATGTCAAATGGTATTGGTTAGGAAGTTTGCAGGCTCTTTCCAATAGTCCTTAATAAACTTTGCTTGGACTCTTCATGCTTCTCTCCTTGATTAGTTTCCATCCATTGTTTTCTTGTCTTGCCTTTGCAAAATAAATTGATCCCCTCCTCTTTGTTGCAGCCTCTCAAATACTGGAATACTGCTATTATGTCACCTCTAGTTCTTTTTCTTTCTTTCTCTAGACTGGTCATATCCAAACCCTGCAACCATTCTTCAAATGTTTTAGTCTCCAGACCTTCAATCATCTCAGCTGTAGCAAAAATAAAGAGCACGAAAGATGAATTGGGGACTGGAGGATAAAACATATTTATTTATTTATTTATTAGTGGGACTTATATGCCGCCCCATCTCCGAAGACTCGGGGCGGCTTACAATAAAACAACAACAATAAATACTTAAAAAAGAATTAAACTAACAGTCCCAAAACACAATTACAATTACCAGATACAAAACTTAAAATCAGTCAAAAATCTAAAAACCGCCCCTCCCAAGGGTCACAGCCCGGATTGGTCAAATAAACAGGTCTTCAGGTCATGGCGGAAGGTGCGGAGGTCATATGATGAATGGTTGCAGGAAATAGTTATATCTAGTCTAGTGAAAAGAAGACTAGGGGGTGACATGGTATATGATATTTGAGGGGCTATCACAAAGAAGAGGGGGGTCAAGCTATTCTTCAAAGTACCTAAGGATAGGACAAGAAGCAATGGATGAAAACTAATCAAGGAGAGAACCAACCTAAGAGACGTTTCCTGACATTTGGAACAATTAATCAGTGGAACAACCTGCCTCCAGAAGTTGTGAATTCTCCAACACTGGAAGTTTTTAAGAAGAGATTGGACAGTCACTTGTCTGAAATGGTATATAGGGTCTCCTGCCTGAGCAGGGGGTTGGACTAGATGACCTCTACGATTCCTTCCAACTCTGTTAGTCTGTTATTCTATTCTGATCTGAGTTATTTCAGATACGGCGAAGAAATTTTCTCTCAAGGCACAATTTCTACAGTGAGGTTTGGTTCTGCAAGATGAGTTATTTATTTCTCTCCTCTTTAGTGAACATCTTTTCTCCCCTGTGCCATTCAGAGCTATTTGTCTGGCAAGTGAATTTCCACAGCACACCTGCTCCCTGTTTATTGTGCAACTGTGATTTCAGGTAAACAGGTTGATCTACAAGGTTGGAGGTTCTTGACTTTGTCAAGAGGTATATGGTCCTGACATCACTATTTTTATAACTGTACTCCCTCATTCCTGAAATATATTGTACATGCAACATAAAATCTGCAGGGAAATGCGATACAATTGAAGAAAGGTTAAGTTCCTAAGCCACATAGCTAAGAGGCGGAAACTAGGATTTTCAGAGACGTAGAGATCAATCTATCAGAATAGAGCTGGTAAGGAGCTTGGAAGTCTTCTATTCCAAGCCCCGACTCAAGCAGGACACCCTATGCCATTCCAGACAAGATGCTGTCCAGTCTCTTCTTAAAAGCCTCCAATGATGGGGCACCCACAACTTCTGAAGGCAAATTGTTCCACTGGTTAATTGTTCTCACTGTTAGGAAGTTTCTTTTTAATCCTTCTCTCCTTGATTAGTTTCCATCCATTGTTTCTTGTCTAGCCTTCCAGTGCTTTGGGAAATAAGTTGACCAACCCCACCCTTCTTACTCAAATACTGGAAAACTGGGATACAAATAGGAAGATGTGATACAAATAGGAAGAGAGAGCTGAGGAAGGCCTTTCTCTCAGATCTAGCGCCAGCCTGTAGTTTAACTAGCCCAGACCTAATGTGCATGTAACAGATGGGTGGAAGGAATACAGCAGAGTCCCCCAAACTTGGCAACTTTAAGACTTCAGAATAGCTGTCTGAAGAATTCTGGGAGTTGAAGTCCACAAGTCTTAAAGTTGCCAAGTTTGGGGACCCCTGGAATAGAGGAAAAAGAAGCTAGCTTTGGTGAAGAAAACTCCCTCCCTCTGCTGGCAGAAATTCTACTCAACAGCGGTATTGTTTTACCTGCTCTGGGTGTCACTTTTGGTTTTTGTGAATCGCAAAAGTTAAAACTGTGAAGTGATGCTCAAAAACAGGCACTGTACATACACAATTTTACCATATATATCTAAAGCAAAGGTCTTCAAACTTGGCAAGTTTAAGACTTGTGGACTTCAACTCCCAGAATTCCTGAGCTAGCATGACTGGAGGAGGAATTCTGGGAGTTGAAGTCCACAAGTCTTAAAGCTGTCAAGTTTGAGGACCCCTGATCTAAATATCATAGTCTATTGCAATTGTGGTGAACTGTAAAATCCCTTGTCTATGGGGATTCTCAATCATTCAAGTCTTGGTTGTCCCAAAGGTGCTTTTCCAAAAGTTAACTGGACTTCCTTGTTTTTTTTCCTTGAGAATTTGATGACATTGTAGTTCCTGCTTCTGCAATCTCATGATTTTAACTTTGTGATTTTTTCTTCTAATTGTAGCAACTGAAGAAGCCTTGTTAATGCACATCTCAGTTGTCATCTGGAGCTCTCCCATGTCGATCAGTTTTTTATAAGTATCATTTTTTTTAATTTGCTGTGGTCATGCAATAAAGCTATTCCCTTTTGGCATACACTTTTTGGGGAGATAATTGCCATCACTTAAAACAGAATTGAATGCTCCCCCAGAAGTAGACTTACTGCATTTATTTACATGTGCAAACTTCAAGCTTCAACATAAGAAACATAAGGTAAAGTTAAAGGTTCCCCTCACACATATGTGCTGGTCATTTCTGGCTCTAGGCGTCAGTGCTCATCTCCATTACAAAGCTGAAGAGCCAGCGCTGTCCGAAGACGTCTCCGTGTTCATGTGGCTGGCATGACTAAATGCCAAAGGTGCATGGAACGCTGATACCTTCCCACCGAAGTGGTACCTATTTTTCTACTTGCATTTTTAACCTGATTTCAAACTGCCAGGTTGGCAGAAGCTGGGACAAGTAACAGGAGCTCACTCCATTACGTGGTGCTGGGGATTCGAACCACTGAACTGCCAACCTTTCTGATCCACGAGCTCAGCGTCTTAGCCACTGAGCCACTGTGTCCCTTCATGTGCAAGCTTTAAGCTGCAACATAAGAAACATTTTGTCTATCTAATTTTAACAGCAAATCCAATAATTGTGAAGTGTTTGAGTTTTAACCTCTTTAACCAACTGCTTCGTCCCAATAAAGTTATTGGGCTGCTGGTTCTTCTCACCAGCAGGTAGCTCTGGAACCAGGCAAGGTTAGGATAGGACAGAATTGAAAGAGACTTTGGAAGAGACTTCTAGTCAACCCTCTGCTCAAGCAGGAGAATTTACACTATTCCAGATAAACAGATGTTGGTCCTCTTAATAAAAGCATCCAATGATGGAGCATTCACAACTTCTGGAGGCAAGTTGTTCCACTGATTAATTGTTCTCACTGTCAGGAAAGTTCTCCTTAGTTCTAGGTTGCTTCTCTCCTTGATTAGTTTCCACCCATTGCTTCTTGTCCTGCCTTCTGGTGCTTTCAGGTTCTGGTTGCTATGATCAGCATTTGCCCCAAATACAGTGTAACAATGAGCTAATGGGCAAATCATGACTTGAGAAAGAGTCAAAGTGATGATCATAATAATCTTCTAGGCAGGGTGGAGAAGACCTTCAAATGCCCTCCAAAGCTGCAAAGGCTCCTTCTAGTTTGGACTTGTTTATGGATGCTCCACCTGCCCAGTTAAAAAGACTGGGAAAACCTGAAATTAGCATTCATACAAGTGTCAGAATCAACTATAAAATCAACAGAACACCACCCTAACTCAAATAGTAACAATGCCCAGCTCAACATACCAAGGCCAAAAAGAATTACATTAAATTAGTTCAATGCCACATCAGGCTTTCAGTATTGGGGGTGGGTGGGGAGAGAGACAGAGAGAGAGACATGGTAGCAATGGGATTTGCTGCAGGAAATTCATTCCTGGAGTCTGCCATGTTAATTTCTTATTATTCACTTCAATGAAAAGCAAAAAAACAGAGTTGTGAAAGAAATCCAGGCCAGATCTCTAACTCTGACACCTCCTTTTCTCTTTCTCCTCCCCTTCCATAAACTAAAAATCTGCTGCAACACAACCGATCTCCCACCCCATCCCACCGTGAAGAGTTCTTTGTCCCTTGATAGCCCTAATTTGCTGTTCCTGCAAAATTGTTTTACAACTGGGAATGGCCTGCTGGAATATTTATAAGTCTAAAATTGAGAAGGCCACTGGGGTCAAGACAGAGTATGAAATATAACATGCAGTTTTCATAAAGCACATCCTCCAATAATTAAATCGCCATATTGCATTGCTTAACCCTCTTCAGGCTACGGTGAAATATTGTTGTTGCTGTTGTGATTATGTTTATATTTATATCCCATCTTTATTTTTGTACAACTCAAGGCAGCATAAATAATTTCCCATTTTCAAGATCCAATTTTCCACGCAACAACAAAGATGTGAGATGGGGCAGGCTGAGAGAGAGAGTAATTGGCCCAAAGTTATCTAGCTTTTGTACCTAAGAGAAAACAGGGATTGGAACTCATAATCTCCTGGTTTTTACGACTTTAGCTACCTTGCCCAACTGCTGCAGATTTAGTCTAACAATATTTTTGGCCCAATGTCAGAAACATGGTACAGCTGATATATCCGTCATGAAGATACAGGTGGATTTACAACTATTCATTTAGTGAGCGTTCCAAGTTACAATGGCCCTGAAAAACAGCAACTTTGTCAAGGTTCCAAGTGATGAATTCAACAGCAGTGGGATCCTATCTGTTCCACTACCAGTTCAGTGATCACATGCGTGCACCAGGGATAGGATTCAAATTTTTTAACAACCAGTTCTGTGGGTGTGCCTTAGGTGGTGGGCATGGCTTGGTAGTCATGTGACTGGGTGGACGTGGCTCACTCACATCGAGGCACGCATCACTCACATCGAGGCACGCATCTCCTCGCCTGGCCTCTCATGACTGTGGGGATGCTGCAACAGTCGTAAGTGTGAAAAAGGGTCATAAGTCACTTTTTTCAGTGCCATTGTAACTTTGAATGGTCACTCCACACAAGCAAAGTACCAGCAAAGGAGGGGAAAAACTCCAGAGAAGTTCCTGAGACAGGAAGTCTAGTCCTGCCAAGAATGTAATAAGGGTTAACAGAGAGGCAGTTTCTGTAAGCAACACCAGAATGGATTAGGCCAGTAATTTCTTCTGACAACCGGTTCTCCGAACTGCTTAGAATGTTAACAACCGGTTCTAGAGAATAGGTGTGAACTGGTAGAATCCCACTCCTGGCATGCACACACCTAATGCACATGCAGCTTTCCATACACTAGCTGAGGCCTGCAGGGCCAATCATCTGAGAGGAGAAAGAGAAAAGCGCAGGAGTGGGTGGGAGGGCCGATCCTTCGCTTTTCTCTTCTTTCTTCTCTCAGATGATCATCGGAGGCTTTTTTTTTTACTACCAGTTCGGCTGAACCAGTCCAAACCGGTAGCATACCTCCACTGGAATCCAACCAATCCAGCAGTTCTGAGACTCTTAGCTTTCTCAAAGAAATCCCTTACTGAATACATCATTTTGGCACAGTTGAATTACAAAACCAGCTGTGGCTATTTCCCGTGCTTTCAGTATCATTAAAGAGTAGACAGCTCCCTCCCTCCTGGTCACAGGGCACATTATCCAATTTAGGTGTCCTGACATCTCCTTGGTGACCTCTTCCAGTCTCTGGCCAGCACCTGTTGGGATGACCTTGGTTCTCACAAGATAATAAGTTGTTGATGTTTGGTCTGACATTCCAAACTCCCCCATCCCCAAAGTGTCTCAGGCTGAGAAATGGAGAAAATGGGTGTGACAGATGTGATCCATTTCGAAGTTGACAGACTTATGATCACTTCTCACACTTATGACCGTTGCAGCATCCCCATAGTCACATGATCATAATTCAGGCACTTGGCATCTGACTCATATTTATGACAGTTGCAATGTCCTGGGGTCACTTGATTCCCTTTTGTGACTTTCTGACGAGCAAAGTCAATGGGAATGTCAGATTCATTTAACAACCATGCTACAAACTTAATGACAGTCATTCACTTATGTAACACCAGAGGCAAGAAAAGACAGAAAATTCACTTACCAACTGTCTCACTTAGCCACAGAAATTTAGAAGTTTAGGTTCAATTGTGGTTGCATTGAGGATTACCTATACAATATTTTACTTTTAGGCTATGCCTGCTGAATGTCTGGTAACTCCAATTTAAGGAGAATTGTTGTTATTGTTGTTGTTCAGTCACTAAGTTATTGTAATGACCCAGGGTGGGATTCAAAATAAACACAGTCACAAAAAACAGGTAAATCCCCTTTTATTCCTTCACTTTGCTTCCAAGCTCCAAATATCCTTGACTGAAGACAAAAACCTCCCACACAAGCAATTACCAGGAAGAGGAAATGCATTTTAAATTTTAAAGAGTAAAAGACAACACAAACCAGGCAAGATAAGGGCTGGAAGACATCCACAGATAACAGAACACACACTGGGAAGGACACCAAACTTAGAGAGGAACCATAAACTAGAGATATTTCCATGCTTTGTTTCCAGCACTCGCCCATACACATGTCCATCCTCTTATTCAGTTGTCACAGCTGCAGCCCTGAAGAGGATCAAGGCCCTTTCCTCCCCTGAAGACTATGCCATTCACGTCTCTCCCTTATCCTCTCCTCCCTGCATGCCCTAGGATGGAGAGAGGATGTCCTGGGTCTTCCTTTGACTGCCCAGCTGGCTTCTGCCCTTCCCCAGCCTCCTCCACAACCTCTGGAGCCACACTTCCACTCACTGTTGGCTGTTCCTCCGCTCCCTCAGAGTCAGTCTCCACCAGGGGCATGACAGTTATGCCTGAGTTCCCACAACCCCATAGACCATAGCACACCAAGTGCTCCTGGCCACCCCTGTCTCCCAGAATTTGCTCAAACTCATATTCATTGTGTTGATGACACCATCTAACCATCTCATCCTCTGCCATCCCCTTCTCCTTTTGCCCTGCATCTTTCCCAACATCAGGGTCTTTTCCAATGAGCCCTCTCATTAGGTGCCCAAAGTATTTGAGCTTCAGCTTCAGAAGAACAATTGTAGTTATGATATTAATACAATGTTTTGATGTGACTTGCTGTTGTGATCTGTTGACCACCAGCCCCTCCAGGAGCTGAATCAGAGAAGGTGTGGGATTCAGGGTCAGCATCAAGGCAACCTGGAAGCTCTGAGGGAGAAGAAGGAATGGAGCTGGCAGAGAGAGAGAGAGACAGAGGTGGAGCCTGGGCCATCTGTCAGTCCTCAGATGGAGAGTCAACAGCCCCCAGGTCTGGCAGTGGCTGATGAGGAAGAAGAAGAACAGCTGGGTCCAGTGCCTGATGCGCGGCTGCGCAGAAGGCAGAGGAGAGGAGAGCAGTGGAAATCTGTGGGCAGATCCTTGGGACAGAAGAGCCACCGCTGCTACTGAGGTGCCACCCTAGCTCTGGGGATAAAAGGCAGGTGGCAGAGATGAATAAATATGGCAGACAAATATTCATCTTCTGGCCCGATGGACTTGTTAGCCTGCATTTGAAAGAGAAACTTTTTCGCCGGGGCTGCTGGCACTCCTAATAAACACATCTTTTGAGTTCACTTCTGAGGGTTGGTCATGTTTGGGGAGCTGAATCAGAACACTTGCTTACCAGGTTTACATGAAAACAGAATGAGAAGAGAAAGGCCATTCTTTTTGTAAAATTAATAATAATAATAATAACTGCTGCAGCTGAAATCCGCATATATGGATGTCTTTAATTGCAGTCGACTGGGGTTACTCTCCTGTTACCTACAGATCTGTCTTCCTGTTTTCCTGAATTGCTTTGACGGATGGCTTTTAAATGTAGTTTTAATTGCAGTTTTATGGCATTTTAATTTGATTATTTTATTATTGTAAACTAGTTTGGGAACAGCTGGTTGAAAAGCAGGATTGAAAATGGAACGCGTTCGTAGTTTGAAGGGCATCAGACATTCCCACTGCTTTATTTACCCGTTCGTTAGCGGAAACTGCCATTTCTGAAATGAAGCTTGCTCTTCAAAGGGAAGATGCCATATCACACATTTTGAAAGCCCCCAACCCTCCCCCCTTTTTAAAAAAAAGTGTGAGTGTATGTGTGAGCTCTAGATATCATATCAAGCTTGTACACATTGCAAGCTTGCACACATATACTGTATATAGAGTTACATTTCAAGAACTTGACTAAAGTTGACTCTCAAGAAATAGCATACTGTTTAATTTTCTGGTTCGGAATACATTTCCAACCTGGCAAATTGTTCCTATGTTTTCAATTAAAATTTCATAGGAAAATTAATAAAACCAGACCCAGAGGAAGATGGAAATTAGACTTATTTTTTAAACTTCACGATGCGGCCAAAACTGGATTTTTTCCCTATTTATCTTTAATGTCTAGAAAACCTTTTAGTTTTGCAATTCCCTTGTTTGTGTCTAGTAAACTACGTACTTTTCAGGAAAAAAAAGTTCTCCCAAGTAAATGATTTTCTGTCTTATATCCCAACACTGAGTATTTCCTTGAAGCTAACCATGATCCCTGGCTTCATATCTACCATATAGCCAAGGAAAACGATCGGTGTTGGAAATGCATCTTGCTGGGGGAAGAACAAATGAACTTAAATCTCTAATTTCCAAATGCACAGAAAAATATGGGCGCGTATTTTGCTACATGTTTGACTTATTCTTAAATAAACACACTTCAGCAATATTTTTTGAACTTAGACACGGAACAGGAAAATTGGTCAGATGTAGATTGCAAAAGAGGTAGAACATGAGCAAAAAGAATTTTAAAGAGGAGGAAAAAAAACTGCCATGATTTCTTAATAGCTTTATTCTTGCATTTTCTGTGGCTTCCATAAATAGAGAAAATTAGAGATATTAGGCTGTCAAGAAGATCTCTAACAAGAGATAACCATAGAAAGACCAATAGATCACCCCCCCAAAAAATAGAGAGGTAGGTGGTTTTTGCAACTTTAAACAGAAATAGCAATAGCACTTAAACTTATATATCACCCCATAATGCTTCACAGCACTTTCTGAGCAGTTTACAATGTCAGCATATTGCCCCCAACAACCTGGATCTTCATTTCACTGACCTTGGAAGGATGCAAGGCTGAGTCAACCTTGGGCTGGTCAGGATCGAACTCCAGACAGTGGGCAGAGTTAGCCTGCAATACTGCATTCTAACCCTGGTGCCACCCTAATGCTTCATGGTAAAATTCTCATCAATACTTTGAAAAGAGAACCGAAAGTGATTATATTTGTTCAGACAAATATAATCACAGGAAGAAAAAGTAGCTTAAAATATGTTGATGAAAAGCACTAAAAGTCAAGGTGCAAAAACCCATAGAAATGAAAAGAGGATATTTCTTGATGCAAAAAAGAGAGACTCAAAATGGAATTATTCCATATGGAAAGCTGAAGTTTGCAACCATTAAAATATTATAACAAATGAAATGCAAATGGGATTGGTCACAAAAGAGCTCATAGTACCCGACTCAATATCAACATGAATTTTGAGCAGGAAATTCTACAAGAGTGCCACTCAGTGTCAAGAAAGTGAAACCAAGACAGAAATTCGGCTTTATGAATAAAATGAGATCAGCAGGAATTGTCAGAAGAATGCAAAATCTCTCTCCAAAAAAGAAGAAGTTGCAGCAGAAGGAGTAGGCTGAAAAATATGTTTAAGAGGGGGAGATATCAGATGACAACGGAATTTAATGAATCATGAGATAGAAAACCAAGCACCACGAATCACAGAAATAAAAGCTTATAAATGGATAATAAAAAACCTCTTAATAAAACCATCAACAATAAAATTAACAATCCTTAAAAAAAAAAAGAGAGAGAGAGGGAAAAACAATCTGAAAGGCAATCTTAACAGTGTGGTCTTGGATTCCATCTTTTCCTTCAAATGTCCAGGTGAACGGATGAAACAATTTTCTGTCCCTCAGAAAAGAATCACATAACTGGCATCTGACACAAGAAAATTGGATTCCTGGTTGAATTATTCTGATGACTACAAACAAAGTTCACAATGGATAATTTTAGCTGAGGCAGTTTTAGAATAACAGAGTTGGAAGGGACCTTGGAGGTCTTCTAGTCCAACCACCTGCTTAGGAAGGAAACCCTACACTACTTCAGACAAATGGTTGCCAATCTCTTCTTAAAAAACTTACAGTGTTGGAACATTTACAGCTTCTGGAGGCAATTGTTCCACTGATTAATTGTTCTAACTGTCGGGAAATTTCTCCTTAATTCTAGGTTGCTTCTCTCCTTGATTAGTTGCCATCCATTGCTTCTCATCCTGCCTTCAGGTACTTTGGAGAACAGCTTGACTCCCTCTTCTTTGGGGCAGCCCCTGAGATATTGGAACACTGCTGTTATGTCATTATTCTTGTCATCAAACTAGACATACCCAATTCCAGCAACCATTCTTTATATGTTTTAGCTTCCAGTCCCCTAATCATCTTTTTAACTACTTGCTCCTAAACCATTTAAGGCTTTATGCTGTTGTTCAGTCACTAAGTCATTTCTGACTCTTTGTAACCCCATGGACCATAACACATCAGGCCCTCCTCTTCTCCACTGTCTCCCTGACTCTGCCCAAATCCATGTTCAATGTGTCGATGACACTATCTCACCATCTTATTAACATCTTATCATATTATAAACCACGAAGTGTTAATGCCACTTTATAAGGCCACACTTGGAATACTGCATTCAGTTTTGGCCACCACGATATAAAAAAAGATGTTGAGACTCTAGAAAGATGGCAGAGAAGAGCAACAAAGAGGATTAGGGGACTGGAGGCAAATTACCACTGCGCCACCAGGGCTCCTGAGATGCACTTCAATGGCAGCCTCATTAGGGATATTGACAGGGGTGCGATTCAACCGACGTAACAACCGGTTCAGTGAGTGTATGCTTTGCACATGTGCAGAGCATTTGCTCCAGCAATCCCTGTGTTTTAAACAGCTGACACACAGCAATCCACTGTGCCCTGCGAATCAGCTGAGCTTGAAAAACAGGATATAAAGCACAACCTAGAGTCTGGGCAGGCTGGTGAGCCCAACAGCTGATCATTGGAGCAAAACGAATTGGTTCGCTCCCAGCAGATCCTAGGAGCTACCAGTTCGCCGGAACTAGTAGAATCCCACCCCTGAATATTGAAGTATCCTGAGACAACTCTCCAGGATTCTTTAAGACCACAGTAAATATTGGGCAGCAGGATCAGTAGTACATCAGCTAACAATCTCTGTTCTGTCTCTGAGATCCAGTGAAATTAATGGAAACATTTTCAGCCAGTTCTCAGAATATCTTCCTGCTGAGATAGGATTTCTATATATAATTACAATCCTTCCCTCATTCCTCTCTAACCTCTTGTTATGCTGGTCTGCTTCCTTCTCAGTTCACTTTTGCAGGTCTCCAAAGGAGGAAACAGATCAAATAAACTTTTCTTTAAGTTCGATCTGCAACCTTTAGCAAAAATGTTGCTCGCCTAAATTGTCCTATTATGCTGGGTTCACAACTAATTGGAGCAAGTAAATTCTTTCACGCGCACAAAGGACTAAACTTGATTGATGCTTTGGGTTTTTATGTGTGTGTGAGGCTCAATCCTATCCATTTGGTTAGTTTAGGATTCAGGATATTGCCCGAATATCCAAAATGGTTTAATTAGAACAACCTGGTTATACATGTTGCGTAAAACTTAATCTGGTATATAAAACACAATTGACTCCCAAATAAAAATACATTGCTGCACTGTAAAATGCGCTACTGTTGTAAGTCCTTGCCTTACAATCATTCATTTAGTGACAATGGTACTGAAAAAAAAGTGACTTATAACTGTTTTTATACTTACGACCGTTGCAGCCAGAGGTGGTATTCAGCAGGTTCTGACCAGTTCTGGAGAACCGGTAGCTGAAATTTTGAGTAGTTTGGAGAACCGGCAAATACCACCTCTGACTGGGCCTGCCCTAACTATTATCTGCCTCCTGAGTTCCAGCTGATCAGTTGGGTCTTCTTTTGTTGCCCTGCACAGGAGAACAGAGATGGAAAGCAGGCTAGTGGTGGGAAGAGGGAATGGGATTTTGCAGTAACCTTCCCCCAGGAGTGGAGAGGGAATGGAGATTTTACAATATCCTTCCCCTGTCAAACCCACCAAGCCATGCCCACTAAGCCACGTCCAAAGAAGCAGTAGTAAAATTTTTGAATCCCATCACTGGTTGCAGCATCCCCAAGACCACATGATCAAAATCAGGACGCTTGGCAACTGGCAGGTATTTATGGCAGAGAGGGATCTTGGACTCTTAGTGGACAACCAATTAAATATGAGTTAACAGTGTGTGGCGGCAGCCAAAAAAGCCAATGCAATCCTAAACTGCATTAACAGAGGGATACAATCAAGATCAAGGGAGATACTAATACCACCCTATAAAGCCTTAGTAAGACCACATCTAGAGCACTGCATCCAATTTCGGTCACCACACTATAAAAAAGATGTTGAGACTCTAAAAAAAAGTGCAGAGAAGAGCAACCAGGATGATTAGGGGACTGGATGAACATACGATGAATGGTTGCAGGAACTGGGCATGGCTAGTCTAATGAAGAGAAGGACCAGGGGATACATGATAGCAGTCTTCCAATATTTGAGGTGCTGCCACAGAGATGAAGGGGTCAATCTATTTTCTAAAGCACCTGTAGGCCAGACAAGGAATAATGGATGGGAACTGAACAAGGAGAGATTCAACCTAGAAATAAGGAAAAACTTTCTGACAGTGAGAACAATCAACCAATGGAACAGAAATTGCCTTCAGAAGTTGTGGGAGCTTCATCACTGGAAGCTTTCAAGAAGAGACTGGACTGCCACCTGTCAGAGATGGTGTAGGGTCTGCTTGGACGTGGGGGTTGGACTAGATGACCTCCAAGGTCCCTTCCAACTCTGTTAATCTGTTTCTATACCACCTTTTGCAAACTTCTGATAAGCAGAGTCAATGGGGAAAGCCAGATTCACTTTCCAACAGCTGAGCTCCAAATTAACCACTGCTGTGATTCCCTTAACAACAGTGGCAAGAAAGGTCTTAAAATGGAGGGGTGGGGAAACTGACTTCACAGCTGCCTTGCTCAGCAATGGAAAATTTGGGTTCAGTTGTGGTCATAAGTCGAGGACTACCTGCACTGATGTTTCCCTTAACGGTGCAAACCAAGTGAATGTTTCTATTCAGAAGCAAGGTCCATTTGGATTCAGTGTCAGGTCAGCCTAATTTTTCCCAATGCTGACAGCAATTTGCTGTCAGGATACGGCTTTCGTTTTGGCTTTGATGTCTTTTTTGCTTGGTTTTGACCCATCCCGCCCCTTCGGCTCTCCTCTTTTTGACACTGTCTTTTCCTTTCCTCACCCTCCACTGACACTGACCTGTCAAGAATTTCCCCATTGTGACTGGAGACAGGCTGCCTCTGAAAATCAGAAAAAAGGGGGAAAATAAAAGCAATCCATGCTGGGATTTGATCAAAGGGAATTCTTTATGTGAAAGACGTGGTAGAAATTGGGGAGCTCAAGATTTCTCCCCACCCTTTAACCAGCAGGAGTCTCAGAGATGCCAACTTACAGAGTCACACATTATCTGTTCTCATCTCTGTTTCCTCAATAATGATGTGATTTGGAGTTTGGGGTGCATCGTGGTTTTTTGCTTTCTTCCTGTCACGTTTCTCCTCTTCTTTGCATTTGCAACTCACCTTGTCCTTCCCCTTCCTCTCCCCTCTGTAAATGAGATAGATAGATAGATAGATAGATAGATAGATAGATAGATAGATAGATAGACAGATAATAGATAGATGATAGATAGATAGATAGATAGATAGATAGATAGATAGATAATAGATAGATAGATGATAGATAGATAGATAGATAGATAGATAGATAGATAATAGATAGAGATAGATAGATAGATAGATAGATAGACAGACAGACAGACAGACAGATAATACATCTGATAGATAATATATCTGATAGATAATATATCAGATAGATAGATAGATAGACAGAATGATAGATAGATAATAGATAGATGATAGAATGATAGAATGATAGATGATAGATAGATAGATAGATAGATAGATGATAGACTGATAGATAGAATGATAGATGATAGATAGAGATAGACGACAGATAGATGATAGATGATAGATAGATGATAGACTGATAGATAGATAGAATGATAGATAGATAGATAGATAGATAGATAGATAGATGATAGATAGATAGATAAATAGATGATAGATAGATAGATAATACATCTGATAGATAATATATCTGATAGATAATATATCAGATAGATAGATAGATAGACAGACAGAGTGATAGATAGATGATAGATGATAGAATGATAGATTGATAGAATGATAGATAGACAGATAGATAATAGAATGATAGATGATAGATAGATGATAGAATGATAGATAGATAGATAGATAGATAGACAGATAGATAATAGAATGATAGATGATAGATAGATGATAGACTGATAGATAATAGAATGATAGATAGATAGATAGATAGATAGATAGATAGATAGATAGATTCTAATAACTCATTAATCAGCAGAAAGAAAAATAGAGAAGAAAGTTTTTCAAAATCCAGAACAGTAATAAATAAGGAAGAGCAATATGTAAAAAAAAAGCATCATTCTTAGCAGTTAAAATTAACCTAAAATCTAGAATTACCAAGTCCCTGACAAATCTGAGGAAGGTACGATACTGTATCTGATATTTAAAAAGAACCACCAGTGGGTAATGCTGAGACAAAACCATGCCCAGCTCAAATGCATTCAAATGCTCTTATTTTTTATTCTTGGTCTAATTTTATATGCCACTGTACTGAACCTGGCAATCTTATATGTTATTTCCAGGTAAGAAAAAAAGAAAGAAGGAAGGAAGGAAGGAAGGAAGGAAGGAAGGAAGGAAGGAAGGAAGGAAGGAAGGAAGGAAGGAAGGAAGGAAGGAAGGAAGGAAGGAAGGAAGGAAGGAAGCCTTTCTGTGGAATAGGAACTTTGTTCTGGTCTATCTAGTGGGATTGACAGTGCAAAAATTTTGGGGCATAAATTGAAGGCTGGAAAAAAAAATAGGGACTTCTCAGAAACACTCTATTCTCTGAAGAAGACTAATAGGTCAAAGAACCAAAGTAGGAAGGATGGAAAAGTTAGTGATCAACTGGAACTAAATATTGAGAGCAGGTGTTAGGAAGGCTTTGAAACCAATGCTTTCCAGCAGGTGCCAGTTCCAAAAATAAACAATAGCATCCTTTGAAGAGAGGGATGTTTGTGCCTATATTTCCTCTGCTTTGGAATGAGAAGTTGGAGAAAAATTCCAAACCAAACAAGGATTTTAAAAATCAGTTTCCAGTCCAATTTAATTGCATACCTAATCATTTGCAAATCCCTCCAGCATATTTTTTTTTAAACAATGCAACAAATTTAGTTAAAGGCTTATTTTCTAAATACAGGCATAATACCATGAGGCATTTAGTAAATGCACATCTGTTTGCAAATTCCAAATTTAAGCTGGGGTTATAAATCGAGGAGGAGGCTGGTGCAACTGTTAAGACAAACAATAACACACAAGCCCTGATGATAGCTAATTATCTGGGCCAGCATACATCTCTGGCTTTACCACTGTCCCATCAAGGTTGCCATGACCTTGACAAACTTGGTTTGTCTTTGCTTGGAAGCAACTGCATGTTCAGAATGAGTTTTCTTTGGGGAAATTGCCTAAAAAGGAGATTACCCAGGAATGAATAACAGTAGGAGGTGAGATTTCTTCAGCTAGACTTGCAGCTGAAATATCAGCCGAAGCTGATAACAGATGTTTCAAGCTACTCAGGATATTAAGTCTGCAATAAATGTGGGATCCAAAAATATCCTTTAACAATGAACTTCATCTGCCATCTCCTTGTAGTCTTTTTTTTTAATGTCTCTTCACAGTTTTTTAAAGAACACTGACAGGAATATTATCCAATATGAGACACATTAAAGCAGACTAGATTTACAGCGATCCATACATTTCTACTGACAATATCTCAGACTTGTTTGGGGCTAAATTTCAGTTTGGATCACCAACTTTTTGAAAAAAAGTCTGATTGACACAAGAGAGGTAAATTCTAATCTGCAATTTTTTCTGGGGGAAAGTGCCAATTGGTTGGTACTGCCATTCAAAAGGTCATAAACCTTTGTTGGAAGAAATGTCCATCTGGGTTCAGTTCCAAGTGGGAAGAAAGACACTGGAAACATGGAGATTGTTTAGAAGGATGGTTTTAATGGTGGACAGGACCACATGATTTGAGGTCCTGGGCAAAAAAGGGCACTTGGGTGAGAGAGGGAAGAGATTTATACCCTCTGTTGGGCTTTGAACTTGTTTCCTGTTCCTATGGCAAGAAATGTATCCTGATTGGTTGTCAGACTCCCATGGGGCCATGCAGGGGTAACTTTGTAGTTTGTCTTGAGTCCCAGGCTTGGTTGAATCTTGCTGGGTGATGTAATGGAAGGGCTTTGGGCAATTCCTATTATGGCTTAAAGGCTTTGTCCTTGTTTGGATCTTGAGTGAGGGCTAATCCAATCACCCTGGAGCTAAACATCTTTTGTCTTGTAGATAAGATGGCCTAGTCTTTCTGGGGCTATTAAGAAAGGTGGGGTCTGCTTTCCAAGAGCATGTTTCTCCTTTTCTCATCCAGGGAGGTATAATATTCTGCCTTTTTAATGTTTCCTAGAATGTTTCATTCTTCTAGGAGAAGGGTGCAACCAGATTCTATAGCTCCTGGTTAGGTACACCAAGCCACGCTCACAGAACCAGTAGTGAAAAAAAATTGAATACCACCACTTGCCCTGGATCATCTAGTTCAATAGTCTTTCCTCAGAGTGGCCAAACAATTGCACAACAAGGAGGCCCACTACTCTCCCAGTGGATGGCCTTCATAGGAAGGAAGGGAAGGAAGGGAAGGGAGGGGGGAAGGAAAGGAAGGGAGGGGGGAGGGAGGGAGGGAGGAGGGAGGCAGGAAGATACCAATGCAATATTAGTCAGCATTATTTTTATTGTAATAGCTGCATTAACAGAATCTTGTAAGTCTGATTGTTCTTAGATGGAATTTATGGACACCATGATATTAGTTTAATTGTTTACATTGAGATTTTTTAAGGGGGAAGACAGATTTTTTCATTTCATTTTATTTTTTTGTACTCAGTCTTCATTAGAGTTGGAACAGGTCTGAGTACAGAGTTCTCTTTGTCTCTCCTCTCTCTCTCTCCCTCTCTCTCTCCCTCCCTCCCTCAACATATATATATATATTATATATTTTATTTCATCAATTGAACAAAGAAACACAGTGCAAAAAACAAGTTGCATTTGCATGAAGAAGATATGTTTCAATTTAATGGCATGGGTCTTTAAATCTGCTTAGTGCAAATCAAAAATTTAAGTCATCTGAGGTGTACAAGAAGAACATGAAATAAAAAAGCCAGTAAATTTAAACTTAAATTTGCAGTTTGACTGGGATTCTCTGGCTTTTCCTAAAACTTCTGAATTATTATTATTATTAGGAATCAAATATGTTTTGGTTATAAATAAACATATATAAGCTAAACACAGCTAAACCTATGTCAATTTTCTATAAACAGGTCAAAAACATTATTAAGGGGGTTATTAGTTAACTTCACCAACTTTGAAATAAGGAGGAAGAATATCCTATACTAATCAATCAATGGCAAAAGTTATTCAAAAATATCAAGTACATTTTCCCTGATCTGAAGTTAAAACAAAAATAACAAAATCTTATTTTCCATGTCTATTGGATTCCTCAAAGGATGGTTAAAAGAAACTTGTTTTGCTACGATTCTATATTTTAGTACCTCAACATTGTTAATATGCTATGAAGATTGTTTTTCAAGTATGTGAATGTGCTTTTGAATTATATTTCAAAAAATGAAGAATGATGCATATATGTTGCCTAGGGACATAACTGAGAAGATAATTACTCAGCTCAATAAAAGAGTTACTTCAGATTGCCACTCTTGGATTATAGAATGTGTTCATTTTGTTTATAAATTGATTATTGATGAAATGGAAAGACGGATGAATATTACTTGTATGGTCAAGGTTTAATGCTTTGCTTTAAAAATCTCAATATATTAATATATGATTCAGCCTGTCTAAAAATCTTTTGGAGAGCCTCAGCACTCATTAAGAAGCAGTCAGTTAAGTGTTAATATCAACAATAAGACAAGTTGTTTAAAAGCTATGACTCTTTTGCAATTGGACTACTGAGGGGGAAAAGTATAACACCAGATCTGGTGTTTATTAAATTTTAATTTTATAGGCTGATTAGTAGGATTTGATCTTAAGTTGGAATAAAGGTAAAGATAAAGGTTCTCCTCACGCATACGTGCTACTTGTTTCTGGCTCTAGGCAGTGGTGCTCATCTCTGTTACAAAACCAAAGAGCCAGCGCTGTCTGGAGACATCTCCGTGGTCATGTGGCCGGCATGACTAAATGCCAAAGGTGCACGGAACGCTGTTACCTTCCCACCAAAGTGGTCCCTATTTTTCTACTTGCATTTTTACATGCTTTCAACTGCTAGGTTGGCAGAAGCTGGGACAAGTAATGGGAGTTCACTCCATTACGCGGTGCTAGGGATTTGAACCACCGAACTGCCAACCTTTCTGATTGACAAGCTCAGCGTCTTAGCCACTGAGCCACCACATCCATTAAGTTGGAATATTGTTAGGGTATATTAGATAGGCTAATTGGTAGGAATATTTATCTTAATGCAAGATATTTCATAGTACAGTAAGTACTTTGCATAAACTGGCCTTAATTTGTTGAAAAGATAACAGAATAAGAGAGTTGGAACTCTCCAACCCTCTGCTCAAGCAGGAAACCCTATACCATTTCAAATAAGCCAACACAATCTTAGAGGTTATCATCTGCTTGTAGACCATGTAAGAGCATCTTTGTAGAGATCTGGATAGTTCTGACCATTTAAAGTCCTGGAGAACAGGCATCTGGGCTCTTTTATAGTTATTGATAAATGATGTTATTTAGTGGGACACTGTCATGCCCCTGGTGGAGACTGACTCTGAGGAAGAGGAGGAACAGCCAACAGGGAGTGGGAGTGTGGCTCCAGAGGTGGTGGAGGAGGCTGGGGAAGGGCAGAGGCCGGTTGAGCAATCAGAGGAGGATCCAGGCCCATCTCCTATCCATCCCAGGGCATGCAGGGAGGAGAGGATCATGGTCTACTCAGGAGGAGAGGGCCATGATCCTCCTCAGGGCTTACAGTTGGGAGCTATGTATATAAGTTTGTAACTGCATAGTCAGAATTGCTGGAGTCAAAGTTAGTGTTTCCTTTGAAGGAGGTTTATATTTGTTAGCGTTTTTTCCAAGGACTTTCCCTGGTTATCTGCTTGGAACATATGATTACTTATCTTGGTTTGCTTTGGAACTCTCACCGAGACGGTTTGTTCTTGTTTTCCTTTTGCCTCATTATTTACTTTTGGGACTTTAAACTGTGACTAATAAAACAGTTAAGTTGAAGGCATTGTTGGACATAATTCATGTTTTGGGTTTTGGGTTATTTTGAGAGACTATGGGTCATCACAGACACTGTCACTCCCAGATAACCAGGAGTATTGGCCAAGTTCAAAGCACAGAAGAATTTATTATTGTTACCTAGTCTAAACTAAATCTGGTCAACTAACAGTGAATCTAGTCAACTAAGGTTAAAAATTAAATTGACACTAGATACGGGTCAATGGAATTCATTGGTGCTGGACTTGGGTCTCTTGGGGCAACATAATGACTCCAAACTGATGACACATTTAATTCTGCCTTTCATCTCAGCCTGCTCTTCTTCTAGAGATGGCATGCATTTTTCTTTTAATAGTTATTTTTAATAGTTGGTATTAATGGCCTTATAAATTATTTAAATAAAGAAAATAATCACTCCTATTGTTCCCCAGCTAGTCTTTTTCAATCATCTTGTAAGTAAGGTGTACCTAACACAGGAGCTACTGTATGCAATCTGGTTGCAGCAAGTGGATACACAAGCCAAGCAAGACTACAGTAGCTTTCTCTAGCTTAATATCTTAGTTTGCCCCACAGCTGAAGTTGCTATATACTTCTTAACCACAATTGTCACCTGAGCTTCTTCAGATGTTGAATCCAGAAGAACATCCAAACTGGGATGTTCTTGAGGGGACCTCATGCAAAACTAACTGTTCCTTGTACCCAAAGTAGCTCATTTCCCTGCCTCAACCAGCTTGTCCTTGTAATAAAAGAATGATGAATAAACAAGAAACATCCCAGCAAAATTCTGAGAATGGAGTCAATACAATCCCAAGTTAAATTTAACCAAGTGCTTCAGATGTAAACCATGTTTGGTGTCTCTGAAATATAGAATGTTCTCCCCACATGTTCCCTATTGTGAGTTACCCATCACTGAAACTGTATTGGAATTGGTCCAAATGCTCAATTTTAGTTTATGCTCATCAGGAATTAGTACACTACAACTCCCATAATCCCTTACTATCATTCATGTTACCTGGGGCAAATATGAATTCAAACCCAAGACATCCAGAGGTCAACAAGTTGACATCTCCTGATACATATATTGTTTTGCTATGATTTAAGTTTTGCATTCTTGGTAGCTATCTCCCCTGCAGTTAAGAAGTAGAGCAAATTTGAACATTGGGTGTGAAAATATTTTTAAGAATATTATTCATTCCATCTATTGATTTATATATATATATATATATATATATATATATATATATATATATATAATTGACTTCAAAAGTTAATATGAATTTATTTATTTATTTATTTATTTATTTATTTATTTATTTATTTATTTATTTATTAATGGGACTTATATGCCGCCCCATCTCCGAAGACTCGGGGCGGCTTACAAATAAAACAACAACAACAATAAATAATTTAAAAGCAGATTAAACTAAATAAGCCCCATTACAATTACAAATTCGACCCATAAAAATTATCCCATTAAAACTATCCCATAAAAACCATCCCGTCCCAGAAAATCAGTAGGGAGGAATTAGGGACAAACTGCTACATGCTTAATTTTTATTCAGTATTAAAGAGCACCAAGTAGATATTTTGCTAAATTCTGGTTTGGAGAGTAAAAGTGATGGCCTTTTTCCTGCCTCAAATCAACACAGGGCAAAACCTAGAATTTTTACTTTATATTTTTCGTCTCTGAAGCCACACCGCAATCAGCTTTTTTCACTGAGTATCAGGATATTTCTTCATATAATTTGCATAGCTATGATTTCCAGCCTTGTTTTCTGTATTTGTACTGAAACTATAACTTTGATCTTAGAACTTGAAAGACTTGAGTTCTTAAAAAGTCATCCTAAAGGTGTTGACTTCAACTTTTGGTAGCAAAATATACAGAAGTTGTTCTGCTATACAGGCCATCCTCAACATACAACCAGTTGCTTTGCAATTGTTCAAGTCATAACACACCTTCCAGAGCTGCTTGTGATCCCGTTTCAAAGTTCTGAAAGCCACTTTGGTCACCACGCTATAAAAAAGATGTTGAAACTCTGGAAAGAATGCAGAGAAGAGCAACAAAGATGATTAGGGGACTGGAGGCTAAAACATATGATGAACAGTTGCAGGAACTGGGCCTGGCTAGTCTAGTGAAGAGAAAGACCAGGGGAGACATGATAGCAGTCTTCCAATATTTGAGGGGCTGCCACAGAGAGGAAGGGGTCAAGCTATTTCCAAAGCACCCAAGGACAGAGAAGGATTAATGGATGGAAACTGATCAAGGAGAGATTCAACCTGTAAATAAGGAGAAATTCTCTGACAGTGAGAACAATCAACCAAGGGAACAGCTTCAGAGGTGGTATTCAGCAGGTTCTGACCAGTTCTGGGCAACCGGTAGTGGAAATTTTGAGTAGTTTGGAGAACTGGCAAATACCACCTCTGACTGGCCCCACCCCCATCTATTCTCTGCCTCCCGAGTCCCAGCTGATTGGATGGGTCTTCTTTTGTTGCCCTGCACAGGAGAACGGAGCTGGAAAGCAGGTTAGTGGGATGGGGAGGGAATGGAGATTTTACAGTATCCTTTCCCCTGCCACGCCCACCAAGCCATGCCCACAGAACCGGTAGTAAAAAAATTTGAATCCCACCACTGGTTAGTATATACTAATGGTGGGGTGGGGAGGGAATGGGATTTTGCAGCAACCTTCCCCCAGGAGTGGGGAGAGAATAGGGATTTTACAGTATTCTTCCCCTGCCATGCCCATCAAGCCACTCCCACCGAACTGGTAGTAAAATTTTTGAATCCCATTACTGAACAGTTTGTCTTCAGAAGTTGTGGGAGCTTCATCACAGGAAGCTTTCAAGAGAGACTGGACTGCCATCTTTCAAAAATGGTGTAGAATCTCCTGCTTGGGCAGGGGATTGGACTAGATAACCTTCCAAGGACCATTCCAACTATGTTAATCTATTAATCTGTTGTGAGTGCCCATCGCTGGAGGTATTTTAAGAAGAGTTTGGACAACCATTTGTTTGAAATGGGATAGGGTTTCCTGCCAGAGCAAGGGATTGGACTGGAAGACCTCCAAAGGTCCCTTCCCACTCTGTCATTCTATTATTTTGCCCCCTGTCACACGATAATCACATTTTCGGCGCTTCACAACTGGCTTCGATTTTTAGGTTCTTTGCAGCATCCTGCAGCCAGGTAACCACAATTTACCTTTTCTACCAGAAATCAGCAAATACTCTCCTTTTTCCTGCCAAAAAAAGGCCATTGGGTATCATAGATTCACTTAACAACCACTGAATTCACTTAATGACCCTGACATTCATTTAACAACTGCCGCAAAAAGTTTGTAAAATGACCCACTGAATGACCAGCATGACGTAATTCCAAATGCTCAATTTAGCACCTGTAACGTATTCAACTTTGGTGTGTATACCTGTTTCATTTCAAATGTTGTAATTGAAAGTGAGATGGTTTTATTTCCTAGCTCTTCATGTACCGCTGTCTTCATGTTTCAAAGCTGTCAATCTCTACAGAGGCTGAATCAGCAGGATTTTAATGTTATTTAGGCCGTTTCATTTTTCATGGGGTTTCTGTAAATCAATGTCACAGTAATGATACTGAATAACATGGTATATTAGAAAGCAGCCCCTCTGCCTGTAAAGGTTTTTTTTTAATGGCTCTCAGGTTGCAGAGAGTTGACCTTTTATTTGGAATAACCAGGCGACACCTACTGTATATTCTTTTTAAAAAAAAAATTAAAGCACCCAAGAACCTGATTTTAGGAAGACCTACGCAAGCATGTTTAGAAGCTCTGTACACCTCTCTAAAATCTATGGATGCCCAACATGCTGACCATATTATTCTGGCAGAGGCTTGGATCAAGGCTGCAGATAGTATTACTTGCATTCACAACTTCTGCAAGCAAGTAGTTCCACTGTTCCACTTCAATTATTCTATGTCAGGAAATTTTTTCTTAGTTCTATGTTGCTTCTCTTCTTGATTCTGAATAAACACGATTCTGCCCCTTTGTCCATGCCTTGCCTCACCCAGTTCCCTGCCTAACAGGTATGTTTGGATAAGTCCTTCAAAACCACACAAAATAAAGGTTATTGCTTCCCAAAGCAATATCCTGGGATATTATTTCCCAGGCAGATTAATTTCTAAACCTGCAAACAGATACTAACATTTTCTGGAATACACTCCCTGCAGTTCTCTAGGACTTTTGAATTAAGTGATTTAGTTCCATCAGGCAGTCTTAAACATGTCTTAAACTTTGAAGTAAGTCCCAAAGAATCAATGGGTTGTATTCATAAATGTGAACGAGTATTTTTTGTTTGTTTGCAGATATATAGTGTCACAACACTAATGAAACCCATTTTAGAGCCAGACACTGATTGATGGTTCCAGTAGTATTGACTTGAAATAAACTTTCTTACTGTCTTAGCTTTCTGTTCAGAGCTGATTTCTAGTGCTTGACAATTACTGAAATGCACTTGGGGAATTCAGTAGAATTGGGCAGAGCAGAAAAACTGCACTCTGTTTTCTGTTAATGTCTGCAGAGAAAGTTAAAGTAAACTCCAAAATAGCAATACTAAAAATTAGACATTCTCTGACATCCTGAGAAGAAGATAGAAAAAATAGAAGTTAGAACTGTCAAGTGGAACTGTTTGCCTCCAAAAGTTGTGAATTCTCCAACAATGGAGGTTTTTAAGAAGAGGTTGGACAACCATTTGTCTGAAATGGTACAGAGTTTCCTGCCTGAACAGGGGGTTGGACTAGAAGACCTCCAAAGCCCCTTCCAACTCTGTTATTCTGTTATTCCATTATTCTTTTTTAGGGTAATCACACTTCTGAGAATCTTCAAGGAATGGTATTATTACTAATGCAGGCAACCAAATGGGCTGAATTTATATTTTGCTTTATGTTTAGTATCTTCCAGCTCTGTTGGCTTTAATCCTTATATCCTTTGTCCAAAACCACATTTTGCAGGATGGGATGAGGTTTTGAGATGTTCAGCCAACGAGGAGATTTTTCAAAGGCGTCCTTTGAATGGAAGACCTTCTATAAATCCTTTGTGAGTTTTACAATGTGTATGTGGATACATCACCACAAAGATGATCCAAATCATTTTCACATCTATGATACAGAAAGGAAAGATGTCAAACAATATAACGTTGTAAGGCACAGAGAGAAGTTTTAGAAAGATGTCTTAATTTAACTTGCTAGCTTAGTCTAACTTGACTTATCTACTGTATATGCCAAATTCAACTTGGAAGGAAGGAAGGAAGGAAGGAAGGAAGGAAGGAAGGAAGGAAGGAAGGAAGGAAGGAAGGAAGGAAGGAAGGAAGGAAGAAGGAAGGGGGAGGGAGGGAGGGAGGGAGGAAGATTTAGTCCATGTCTCACATTCAGAACCTCTCATCAGTCATTTAAGTGTTTTAAGCTTTCATCATATCCCAGTTATGCTTTCATTCTTTTTCTGTGTATATATATATATATGGAATAAATGGATATATAGATAAACTTACTGTATGTATCTGCATCAGATACAATTCCAAAGAGAAACTCACCAAACACCCTACATGTCTGAGGAAATTCTCAATCTTCCAGGTCATGGTTGTCTCAAATGTGCTTTATTTCCCCAAAAGGCAACTGGATTTTCTTGCTTTTCTTCTTTGAAAATGTTTCACTTCTTCAGTTCAGTTTGCAGTTTCAGTGTGAAAAACCAAAAAAGATATGTTGAGGTTCTTCTAAACCAGGGGTGTCAAACTCGCGGCCTGCAGGCTGGATGCATCACGGACTGGCCATGCCCATGCCCAATTCAGTGAAGGGGAAAAAAGTCATGATATGTCATGTGACAACGTGAGTTTGACACCCCTGTTCTAAACAATTACCTTGATTGTTTCCAGAGGTGGTCTGCTGCAGGTTCTCACCAGTTCTAGAGAACCGGTAGCGGAAATTTTGAGTAGTTCGGAGAACTGGCAAATACCACCTCTGACTGGCCCCGCCCCCATCTATTCTCTGCCTCCCGAGTCCCAGCTGATCGGCTGGGTCTTCTTTTGTTGCCTTGCACAGGAGAACAGAGCTGGGAAGCAGGTTAATGGGTGGGGAGGAATGGGATTTTGCAGTATCCTTCCCCTGCCATGCCCACCAAGCTACACCCATCAAACCACACCATGCCCACCAAGCTATGCCCACAGAACATGTAGTAAAAAAATTTGAATCCCACCACTGATTGTTTCCCACTTATAGACAGAAATCTTGCCAAACTAAAATAGACTACTTGCACTATTAAACATATACTCCAAGAATTATTAGGGAGGATCTGTCTTCACTCTCTATACTTCACTGTCCTGTGCTTCTCTGGAATACACTCCCTCTCTCCTGGAAATCCAGACTATTTTCCAG
The DNA here is from genome assembly GCA_009733165.1 of Naja naja. Lineage (NCBI taxonomy): Eukaryota > Metazoa > Chordata > Lepidosauria > Squamata > Elapidae > Naja > Naja naja. The sequence goes on from CM019152.1 coordinate 52,056,991, forward strand.
GATCTCTTATCTTGGGACTAACTTGCAGGACAATAATATTCTGCTGTTTGTGTGTCATTAACTAGGAGATACATGGAGTTTACTGATACATGTTTAGGAAGCAGGGTGCGTGTGTTTTTAATTGCATGTTTACTGTTTTGATGTAATGCTATTAATTTAATCCTCTTATCTTACAAATTGCAATCCCAAGTATGTCCTTATTGAAAGTCATTGCACGGGGGATGGGAAGTCTGTTCCTTTTTGAAGCTTTGGGAGCTTCACACAGAGAGTTGTGGAATCAGACAATAGCCCCATCAGCTCTGTAAAAAAAAATCTTTATGCAAGCTTTAGTGGAGCATACAATCCCTCAATTGCTGGAGTATAGATGCTAATGACAGACATTCACTGGGTCGGTTTTACAATCAACAGACAACTGTTGATCAGTCACTCTGTCAGAGTGACAATAGTGGGATCAAATTATGACACAATCAAGTTTCAGTTAACCTGATGTTAGTCCATTGCATGTTTAAGGGATTGTTGAAACAGGAGCTTGTGAGTCAGACGAATGTTAAAAAGGGATTCCCTTATACATAACCTGTTGATAACATGATATACTTTCGAGTTCCTTTATTGGCCAGTAAATTTTACGGCAGCTGAATTGAATCCTCCACCTTTCACAATGGTAAAAAAAGTAAGGTTCTACATTTAGACAAGAAAAACTAAATGCACAGGTATAGTATAGGAAGTACCTCACTCAATAGTAGTAAGTGTGAGAGCGATCTTGAAGTCCTAGTGAACAACCACTTAGATATGAGCCAGCAGTGTGGTGCAGCTACCAAAAAATGCCAAAATGGTTCTGGGCTGCATAAACAGAGGGATAGAATCAAGTTCACGTGAAGTGTTAATACCACTTTATAATGCCTTGGTAAGGCCCCACTTGGAATACTGAATCCAGTTTTGGTCGCCACGATGTAAACAAGATGTTGAGACTCTAGAAAGAGTGCAGAGAAGAGCAACAAAGATGATTAGGGGACTGGAGGCTAAAACATATAAAGAACGGTTGCTGGAACTGGGTATGTCTAGTTTAATGAAAAGAAGGACTAGGGGTGACCTGATAGCAGTGTTCCAATATCTGCCACAAAGAAGAGGGAGTCAAGCTATTTTCCAAAGCACCTGAAGGCTGGACAAGGAGCAATGGACGGAAACTAATCAAGAAGAGAAACAACCTAGAATTAAAAAGAAATTTCCTGACAATGAGAACAATTAATCAATGGAACAACTTGCCTCCAGAAGTTGTGAATGTTGCAACACTGGAAGTTGTTAAGAAGAGATTGGACAGCCATTTGTCTGAAATGGTATAGGGTTTCCTGCCTGAACAGAGGATTGGACTAGGTCTCTTCCAACTGTATTATCCTACCCTACCCTACCCTACCCTACCCTACCCTACCCTATCCTATTCTATTCTATATGGTATTTAACTAAATATTCACAATTGAAGCTGAATATACGTGTCCCAGGATAAGGTTTTGTCATTCAAACTTTTGGACTCATGCTGGACCCTATCCTGAGGAACTTCTCTCTATCAGATTGTGTGCTGTTATGTGAATGGTATTCATAGTGCCTGTTGCATGTGGCTTTTTACATGTTTTTTTTTAAATTCATATTTATATGCCGCCCTTCTCCGGAGACTCAGGGCAGCTTACAATTTTTGGGATACAACCCAATGCGCTCAGCAATAGCCTTCATTCCATTGTATATGCCTGCTTATTACTAAGCGGCATTTTTACAAAGTCAGCTTATTGCCCCCAACAATCTTGGGTCCTCAATTTACCTACCCCGAGAGGATGGAAGGCTGAGTCAACCTTGAGCCTGGTGGGATTTGAGCCTGCACTAATTGCAGGCAGCTGGAACCAAGTGCTAGGCTATTAACAGCCTGCACCACCAAGGCCCATGTTGATTGGGATGTGTTAAAAGCCAGCTGTCAACACACCCCAATCAAACATCTAAAAAACCACATACAACAGGCACTATGAATACCACACAGAGAACAGCACACAGTCTGCTAAAGAGAATTTCCCTGAAGATGGACTTCAGCACAAATCCAAAAGTATGGAAGATAAACCTTCTGGTCCTATTGACCGACCCAGATTAACTAAATATTGTTAATTGTACATATCCAGTACAATTCCTTTTGTTCCCATCAATGCCAATGATGTAAAATGGTTTCCTTCTTGCTGGAAAAAAAATAGTGACAGTTTTTGCCTGTTAAATTGTGACAAGATGAAGACTTGCAGGAACAATATTCAATTACTAGTCAATATTCACTGGAAAAAATGCATGATTTGAAACAAAGGTGCTTTTTTCCAAGATGCAATTGGACTTTCATGGTTTTTTTTTTTAAATGTGTCGCTTCTCATTCAAGAAGCTTCTTCAGCTCTGATTGGATGGTGCGGAATGGAAGGATTTATACTCCTTGCAGACAGCTGGTCATTTGCATTCTTTTAAGTAAGTCCTTGAGGCCACTTGGAGGTTTATCTGTGACCTCAGGTCACATGAGTGGTGCAAATGGGTGTGGAGCCCCATCTTGGAACTATTGAAAGGACTGTGTTGCAACTGGGAGACAGATGATGTCGTATCCCTCCCCCTCTGTTGAGAAAGGGCTGTTCAATTTTGACATAGGTGGCCTCTTCCACCCCTTTCAAATCAGCTCTCTGTCCAAAATGTGGACTTTGTTGTCTTCAATAGAGTGGCCTTTATCTTTTAAATGCAGATGGAATGCTGAATCTTGTCCCAGTGGGTTTGTTCTCCTATATTTTGCCATGCATTATCAAGTGGTTGCCTCTTGAAAAAAAAAAGCACCTTTGGGATATCTGGGGCTGCCCTTGCGGACTATATGGAGGCTTCAACTGGTGCAAAATGCGGTGATGGGAGCGGCCTGATTCTCCCATGTGACACCCCTCCTGCACGGTTTGCGTTGGTTGCCAGTTGCCCTCTGTGTAAGATTCAAGGTGCTGGTGTTAACCTATAAACCCTGCATGGCTTGGGTCCGGGGTACTTGCAGGAGCGCCTCATACCAGCATCGAGGTCCAATCGCCCAGTACGCTCCCACAGGCAGGCCCTCCTGGGGGTGCCATCAGCCAGACAATGTCAGTTGGTGATCCCCCGGGGGAGGGCCTTCTCTGTGGGGGAGCCCACCCTTTGGAACCAACTACCCCTGGAGCTACGTCTGGCCCCTGACCTGTGCTCCTTCCGTCGCAATCTAAAGACTTGGCTGTTTTGACAGGCCGGCCTGGATTGAGCGGGGTTGGGGATTTTAACATTGGGATATTTTAAAATTTTATAACTATTTGGATTGGTAAATTTCAGAATTAATTTCATATATTGTATATATATATATTTGTGTAAGCCGCCCCGAGTCCCCCCGAGATGGGGCAGCATATAAATCCAAATAAATAGAAATAAAATAAATAATAAATAACCATGACCTGGATGACTGAGCATCTCCATTGATGTATGATTTGAAAGCTTTAAATGATAAAATAGAAATTTACTTCTGAATTTATTATATAATATATAATTATTTATATGTTGTACAAATAATTTGCTTATGTAATTTAATTTAATTTAATTAATTTAATCATACATGATTATATAATTTATTATATAATACATCTATTTCCCGCTTGCCTTTCCAGATCAAGAAACTAGGGAGAGTGTCTTCTGAGATGTTTGCTGTGCCCTCAATCCATTTGAGGACTCAGCTGCCTCTTACCCAGTCATTCCCCTGCTTGTCCGTCTTCCCATCCCCCAAAGAAATTCCCACATGCCATTACAGTACAAACAAGGACAATTTGGCAATGGACTCACATCACTTTCTCAGATCCTTGTCTGCATTTTTCTTGCAAAGCATCTGTTTGCCATCTACAGATGGGAGTGAAGAGTGAAGGAAGGTGGGAGGAATAATTCCCTTTTATTTCAGTCTTGAATGTGCATTGCAGCAGTGAGCGAAGGACATTTCTGCTGACTGCGCTTCTGAATCTGATTATCATGCCAGCCTCATCGCATTAATGTTCCACATGCTGTTCTGCAAATCTGTGATGCCACAAAAGAGCATTTCAATGCTTAAGAGTGTATTCCCTTCAGAACAAAAAATCTGTACAGTTGCCTAGCTGGCTTTAATCTGTACAGAACAGATAAAAAGTACATAAGATTGAAGAACGCTCAACTTTAACAAAGCTGAAACTTTCACTGAATTAAAAAAAAATGATTTACTTCAATGTGCTCTTGGCAGTATATTCTATGTTAGCATTATTGTTTTGTTTGACCCAGATTCAGTCGCTACTTCTGAATTTTTCAGTGAGTTCCAGAAAAGTTCTCTGTTTCCAAAACAGGAAGCATTCTTCATGAGAAGTAGACAAGAATGGTGAAATTGGTATTTAATTAATTTTATATGACGCTGAGAATAATAAGCTTTAATAATTTGGTCTAGTGAATTAGTGGATCAGATTAAATAATATGGAATTATCTTTGGTTAGCTTTTCCAGGTAGACCAGGCAGAACTTGGTGTACAATCAAGCCTACAATTAAAACAGTCTTAAATCACTTTTAAAAACAATTAGAGATAAATATAAACATATGTGAGACAGTGGATCTGTGCACAATGCTTATTTGTCCAAGGTTGAAGAAAAACTTATTTGTCCAAGAATATTGGATCTATAAGCCAAATACTCTACAGATAAGAGCATACACATACATTAACTGTACAGATTAAAAACTCTACAGATTTTTGTCCCAAAGTTGCTTTTTCAAGAGGCAACTGGACTTTCTTGTTTTTCTTTGAAGATGTTTCACTTCTCATCCAAGAAGCTTCTTCAGCTCTGACTGGATAGTGGGGAATGGAAGGATTAATATTCCTTGCAGACACCTGGTCATTTGCATTGTTTTAGAGAGTTGTTGAGGCCACTTTAAAGTTTGTCTGTGTCCTCAGGGCCACCTGAATCTTTGAGAAGTTGGAGTTGTGCTTTCTGCAGGATGTTTTTCTGCTATGTGTCCCTTTACTGTTGGGGATGAGTCTGTGTTGTCTGCATCTCAAACTGAAGTCCAAATGGTTTCTGTAGTCTGCATTGTTTCTGGAAAACATCTTGCAGAAAGCACAGCTCCAACTTCTCAACAGATAAACCTTCAAGTGGCCTCAATGACGCTCTAAAAGAATGCAAATGACCAGATCTCTGCAAGGAATATAAATCCTTCCATTCTGAGATGAAGAAGCTTCTTGGGTGAAAAGCGAAATGTCTTCAAATAAAAATCATAAAGTCCAGTTGCCTCTTGAAAAAGCACCTTTGAGTCAACCTTGACCTGGATGGTTGAGAATCTCCATTGACATTGTTATCTATGCAGAGTTTGAATTGATTGGTTGTTCTTGTAAAGTGTTTGAAATCATTGGTTAAAAAGTGCGGGAAAACCCTGCACTCTGATTGGCTGTCAGCCGAGGCAGCCGGCTATATATAGCTGCCTCGGCTAAGCCAAATCGGGTCCGTTCTGAGTTGAAGTCACAATAAAAATAAGAGCTGAAGCACTCCGTGTCTGCCTCACTATGCAAACTTAACAGACATCTACAGATTTTTGTGCCTTTACAGAGAGAAAATATACCAATAAAGCTAATAAAAAAATAAAGCTAATCTCGCAGGTCTACTGAGAAGGCAGCTTGTCAGTTGGAAAATCAGCAGTACTTTTTTTCCATGATTTTGCCATAGTTCTAAATAATACTATTCTAGTTCCCTGTTTGCTGTTGAAGGATATAAATATTAACTTACTCTTTTATAACGGAATTAGAAATATTAAGTGCATTATTAAGCTGAGTTGTCTTTGTTGCTGTATCCTAACCACAAAGTATGTTCAGTTAAACAAAACCTGTTGCAGGCTTCTTAGAAAACAGGAACATCCGCCCAAGGCAAAGCTACAAGTAAACAAGATAAGATATCCAGTGCCTAGGAAGAAATTGTCAAGCCAACCCTTTACCTTATAGTATGACTTAGAGATAATAAGGGGAGTGGGGAGGGCTTCTTAGGTGTGACGTACATTGTGTAGAGTGTATAAAATATATTGTTTGACCATTAGATCTTGCTGTTCTTGTACCCAATCCACTTTGGAAGGGACTTGAAGGCCCATTAGCAAATGCTTGTTTTCTTTAATAAACCTTTGAATTGTGAACCAGACCTGCCTCTGTATTGTGAATTTTAAATAAATCGGGTCTTACACCTCACAATGTCAAGAAGCAAATCTGTGCTTTTAATTTAAATTCCTACCTGATACATATGTATGTGTGTTTCATGAAAGTCAATCTTTATTGCTACCATTCCAGGAGAAAGCAGACACCATATGACAGAGTTGAAAGAGACTTCAGGGATTAAAAAGTTGAGTTGCACCCATACTGAATTACTCTTCAGGCTTACAGCTTTCAATACTCCAAAGCGTATGAAGATAATAATAACCTGGGATGAGATTGTGTAGAACCTGCCGTTGATTTCCTGCATCTTTTTGGGCTGGTCTTCCGCCTGCAATGGTGTCATCAGCTGGAGTTCAAAGCAGAGCACAGCAGATGTTGAGTGAAAACTAGGACCATCTGGACCATGTGAATGCTTCCTTGTTCAAACGAAAGGGGAAAGAGAGGATGATCAGTGGGTGTTATTCATGGAATATAAGGACCTGATTTGGTCTAGTAATTAAGGCACCAGACTAGAAAGTAGGAAACCGGGAGTTCTAGTTCCACTTTAGTCATAAAAACCAGCTGGGTGACCTTGGGCCAATCATCCCCCCCACATGCAACTCACCTCATGGGATTGTTGTGAGGAAAAACATAAGAGGAGGAAGGTGTGTTGCATATGTCCACTGCCTAGAATTATTTGTAAAAAATAATAAAGGTAGAATAATAATAAATACATAGAAATTTTCCATTTTCACAATCAATGTTTTGTTAAATATCAGAGGAACCCTATAGCTTGTGGTCTGAGGTTCATCCAGAAAGAACCAGCAAAATTGAACTGGGTGGGATACTTTGACTGGATAAAATGAGACTTCCAAGACTACAGATGCAAGAAAAAACTTAGATGAGAAACCACCTTGAGTTCTGAGAGGAAATGTATAGATTTAAATGCAGATCATCATAATTTTCTTTATCACAGATGTAATGTGCAAATCACAGGAAAATGTTTTCAACTATGACCTACAATGATGAATAAAATATTGTGGCTTATTTCTTAGACAATCCCATCCATTTGGAAAGAAAATTACACATTATAGTTAATAGCATGTCCTTCCAGGAAACAGTTTGAAAGAATACTCATTTTGTTCAAGAATGCACTTCAGTTCTGTAATCCTTGGTCATAGGTTTTACGGCTGTCATGATAATGATGGGCAGGCTCCATTATAGTCATCACTGAAGGACTACCTGTATTCAGGTTTACAGGATGAATATAAAGGTGTCATGGAACTAAGACTACTTTTCCCCCTCAGAATGGCATTTCTTAGAGGACCTCTCCAGAAGAATAAAGGTAATTGATGCTACTTGATTGGTTGATAGGGAAAGTTTTATGAATCAGGATTAATAGAGCCAACACACATAGTCAGATCTTGATCCTTAGCTTTGAGAGGAACCATACTTATTAGTCTTCAGTTTGGAAACCAAGTTGTTGAGCCACAGTGGTACAGTGGTTAGAGTGCAGTACTGCAGGCTATTTCTGCTGCCTGTTGGCTGCCTGCCACCAAGCTCAAGGTTGACTCAGCCTTCCATCCTTCCAAGGTAGGTAAAATGAGGACCCAGATTGGGGGCAATAGGCTGACTCTGTAAACCACTTAGAGAGGGCTATAAAGCACTGTAAAGTGGTATACGAGTCTAAGTGTTATTGCTATGACCATGGTATTGCCTGTAACCCTCTATGGAAGTAACAGTAGGATAAGAAGGGCATTAGCACTTAGTGTTGGCGAATACCTTGAACAAACAAATAAAAAATGGAGCCAACCAATGGATCATCAAACAAATTGACCTGGAGTTCTCACTCCAAGCACAAATGATGAGCCTCAGATTATCCTACTTTGGACATATTATGAGAAGATCTAGCTATCTGGAGAAGGCTTTAATGAAGGGAAAGGTGGAAGAAAAGATAAGAAGAGGATGATTAGCAGCAAGGTGTATGGTTGTGGTTACAGTGGTGATGGTTGCAATGTTGGAAGACCCCAAAAACCAAGTTAGGGACAGATCATCATAGATACAATCTATCTATGTGGTCAGCAAGAATCAAAATCAACTTGATGGCACACAATCAACTGAGGAAATTCATATCTAGAACTAAGAATGGTAAGTTAATCTAAATTTTCAAGAAGTTTACAGAACTTGTAGAAGTTATCTTTTGATCCAATATGCATGCTTGGTAGTTGAAAAGGGTGTGGAGATACAGACAAGTTACCTGCCAAAATGTTGTCTCTGGAGATTCTCAATCATCCAGGCAGTGGTGGGATTCAAAATGTTTTACTACCGGTTCTGAGAGTATGGCTTGGTGGGTATGGCTTGGTGGGTGTGGCAGGGAAAGGATACTGCAAAATTCCCATTTCCTCCCCACTCTACTCTTTTGCTTTCCAGCTCTGTTCTCCTGTGCAGCCAATCAGCTGGGACTTGGGAGGCAGAGAATAGATGGGGCGGGCCAGTCAGAGGTAGAATTTGCCAGTTCTCTGAACTACTCAAAATTTCCACTACCGGTTTTCCAGAACTGGTGAGAACCTACTGAATCCAGGTTATAGTTGCCCTAAAAGTGCTTTTCCAAAGGGCAACTGGACTTCCTTGTTTTTTTTTCTTTGAAAACATCTCACTTCCCTTCCAAGAAGTTTCTTCAAATGTAGAAGAAGCTTCTTGGGTGAGAAACAAAAATAAAATAAATAAAATAAAGGAAGTCCAGTTTCCTTTTGACAAAGTACCTTTGGAACGTGCCAAAATGTTATTTAATAAAAAGGTTTATTCTGGGGGTTTATTTTACCTCTGATTTGATTCAGGTTACTCTACTCTTTATGCATTTAGTATTACTATTATTTTAAATAACATCCCTCCCTTCCAGAATGCTCGATTTTCCCCCAAAGGTCTAATTGAGGTGAGTTTAATCAGCTTAGCTCAGCTTCTTATCACATAATTTGTTTTAAATAGAATTTTTGTGCAAATTAGGATTCTGAACAGACACAGCAAGGATTCTGACTCGCTTCTCAGTTTCAAATATTTAATTTGCTCTTATGTTCAGTGGTATCCCTTGGACAGGTACCCCAGAATCTTTTGTGCCAGGACAGGGATTTAATTGAACTGAACCGAATTCTTTATTGGCCAAGTGTAATTGGACACACAAGGAATTTGCCTTGGTGCAAATGCTCTCAGTGTATATAAAAGAAAAGAGACATTCATCAAGAGTCAAGAATCATAAGGTGCAACACTTAATAATGGTCATAGGGTACAATAAGCAATCAAATCATAGAATAGAATAGAATAGAATAGAATAGAATAGAATAGAATAGAATTCTTTTATTGGCCAAGTGTGGTTGGACACACAAGGAATTTGCCTTGGTGCAAATGCTCTCAGTGTATATAAAAGAAAAGATACATTTGTCAAGAGTCAAGAATCATAAGGTACAACACTTAATGATAGTCATAGGGTACAATAAGCAATCTAATCATACCAGAAAACAGTCAATCTAAATCGTAAGGATACAAGCGACAAAGTTACAGTCATACAGTCACAAGTGGGAGGGGATGGGTGATAAGGAATGATGAGAAGATTAACAGTAATAGTAGTGCAGATGTTGTAATAGTTGAACAGTGTTGAGGGAATTATTTGTTGAGCAAAGTGATGGCATTTGGGAAAAAACTGTCCTTGTGTCTAGTTGTTCTGGTGTGCAGTGCTCTATATAGCATTGTTTTGAGGGAAGGAGTTGAAACAGTTTATGTCCGGAATGTGAGAAAGACATTCTTAACTTTTACTAGGCTATTGAAAGAAAAACAAGCAAACATAAAAATGATCTGATGACGATCAAATTCCAGCCACAGCCATGGAAACTGAATAGGAGTCTTGGGATCAGAGTCTCTCTCTTTCAGCTGTATCTTTCCCAGATGTATTTTCCTTGATCTCTAAAAAGAAGACAAGATGTATTTATTTACCCATTTATAACAAATAATTCAAGGCAGCAAACATACCCAACAGTCCTTCTTCCTCCTATTTTCCCCACAACAGTAACCTTATGTGGTGAGTTGGGCAGAAAAAGAGTGACTGGCCCAAGGTCATCCACCTGGCTTTCATGGCCATGGTGGAACTAGAATTCATGATCACTCACTCCTACTTCTGAGATGGCCAAGTCTCATGCTTTGATGTACAGTACAGTTTTCCATTGCTCAGCTCTCTCCTAAGCTTCCCAGTCTTGAACTAAAATCTCAAAGAGGTCAACATGGCTTATGAGTCTTCATGACAGGTAGGGAGAATACATGATGTCCAATGCATCTTTACACTGTTGTGCAGAGGACACATATTATGAAATTCATACCATTTGTGTGATGAAGATGAAGGAGAAACATATGATATTATCGTAATCTTTTATGGATGCCTAGAATTATGGTAAAACTCTTCTAAATTAGGAATCTTGATAGCTAATGTAGAAAGTTAGCATCCACCCCTCTCCTAGGAGAGTGAAATATTTTAGGAAATATTAAAAAGGCAGAATATTATATTTCCCCTAAAAGAGAAATGGAAATCTTAAGAGAGACAAGAACTCAGAGCTTCAGCTCCTTGCTCCCATCAGATATTTGGTGCCCATTAAGAAGGACTGGGGCAGCCTATCTACAAGACAAAAGATCTTCAGGTCCAGGGTTAAGACATGATCCTCCATGACATAATAGGATTAACCCATCTAGCAGCAGGGCTCACTGCATTGCAAAACCTCCTAAGGACATTACATCAGCCCAGGCTTCAACCAAACTTATCTCAGACAAACTCCTAGGATGGGAGTCTGACAGCAACTAATAGAATACATGATGTTATCACAGCAACAGGAAGCTCAAGTTCAAAGCCCAAAGAGGGTATAGATAACCTTCACTCTCCACTCCATGTGTTCAGTTGCACCAGGACCATGTGCTTGATGGTTCTGCTTCATTAAACCATCTTTCCAATCAGCCTCCATGTTTCCAGTGTCTTTCTCCCCACTAGGAACTGAATCAGATGGATATTTCTTCCAACACTAAGAAGGCTTCAAAGGGGTGGAGTGGCTTCTCAAGAAGTCACAACTATGAGATTTTCTAACATTTCCCACATAGAACCACATGGGATTTGATACAAGGCTAACCAAACAGAGTCCTAGAACTTTGCCTGCTGTCAGGTGCTAATGATCAGGATCAAACATTAAGTTTCTGGAAAAAATATTTATTATTCAAGCCTATACAAGTAATCAGCTTACAACCATTCATTTAGTGAGTGTTTGGAGTTACAAACAAGCACTGCAAAAAGTGGCTTATGACCATTTTTCACACTTACGACTGTTGCAGCATCTTCCATGGTCACACAATCACAATTCAGATGCTTGGCAACTGGTGTTCATCAGGGTCGCAGTGTCCTGGGGTCATAGGAGAAGCAAGTTCAATGGGGAAGCCAGACCATGTTACTAACTTAACAATTACAATGATTCACTTAATAATCACAGCAAGAAAGATCATAAAATGGGGGAAATCTCATTTATCGACTGTGTTGCTTTGCAATAGAAATTTTAGGCTCAATTTTAGTCAAGGTTGAGGATTACCTGTACACAAGACTGTAGTCAGACATGAGGTTAGCAAAGATATTTAAAAACAGGTCTGCCAAATACTGAAAATGTAATCAAAGACCAGGCACATACTACCACATGTGGTGGACATGTTCAAAAGCAAAAAAAAAGAAAAAATGGATGAAAATGCACACATGGTTAGAAAAGCATGCTAAAATAGCATATAGATTATAAACCAGAATTGTTTTTGTTAGGTATAATGCCAGAAAAATATGAGAAAGTGAATGTATATTTAATATTACCATAATATTAAGTTACATATCTTAACAGCAGCAATAATTGTATTTACACAGCAGTTGAAACATGGGGAAAAAACCTACAGAAGAAGTAATCAAAATATGTTAGACTGTGCAGAAATGGATAGACTGACACTGAAGATAAAAGAAGACACATTGTTTTTGAACATGGGACTTGTTTTACAAATGGCTAGACAACAGAGGTAGAAACTAGGAACTGGAAAAATAGTATTATGTAAGCAAATTGACCCAGACAATATGCTGTTCACAAAGCACTTATGTATGTAAAGAGAAAATGTATACATAAATAATTTTAAAAAACTGTAGTCATCTAATGGTCAGAACTAAATTGGCACTTGATAAGGGTCAATGGCATTCAAGGGCAGGCTGGACTTGGATCTTTTGTGGCAATGCGAGGATTCTAAACTTATGATGCATTTAACTCCACCCTCAGCTGTGCCTGTTCCTCTCCTACAGCTGCTGATCATATCCAGTATCAGCACTTGGTGCTAAATAAGCTCTGTCAGTCCCCAAAACATGGATACAAACAAGGAAAATATTATAGCACCATCTAGGAGTGATTGCAGAAGGTTTCCTGCCTTGCTGTCATTGTCTTGGTGACTTAACATAAGTCACATCACCTATGCATTTGTGCTTCCGAGCCACTTCTGAAGTCAATGGGGTTTTTTTTTTCAACTACTTGATCTCTGTTTTAATAAGGTGGGTTTTCCCCTCCTTTGTAACTACTGTGGAATTAAAGGCGATGAATAAGCCTCTTTGAAGGCAACTGGCGGCTTGAAGCAAAGGTTCAAGAAAGGAAAATGCAAAAGGAAAGGAAAGCAGATTAATGAATAAAGGAGAATATTTGTAACTCAGGGTTGAAATGAAGGGTCTTTGGTCCAAGCTTGGTTGTTTTTTTGCAGATGTTTCAAACTAGGTAATATCATCAGTGCACTGATGGTGCTGCCTATTTTGAAGAATGAAATTCTGCACAACTGCTGTAAATTCACGCCCATTCCCAAGCACCAAAATTTAGATCATGTGATGGCAGAGATGTTATGGCGCTGGTGTTGTGGCCCACCAGTGGCCAGTGGAGCTTGTGGCAGATTCAGACAGTGAGGAGGTTGGGGCGGAACATGGGCCTGTCCTGGAGTCTGGGGAAGGCTCTGATGAGGGCTCTGCATCAGAGGCAGAGATGGGGCCAGGGCCATCTGACAGTGATCAGCTGCTTTCAGAGTCAGAGATCAGTGGGGCAGAAGAACAGCTGGAGCCTGTTCCCAATGTGCACATGCACAGAGCTGCCAGGAGAAGGGAACAGTTAAGGAACAAGGGTCAACTTGGGAGTAAAGGCACAGGAGGACGGTGAATGGCCCCTCCCATAGGGAATGAATAGGAGCAAAAGGGGAGTGATGTTTGCAGGAGACGGTTAGTTCCTTTAATTAGTGTGAAGATTTGTTTGTGACTCACAGAGACTCCTTGCCAAATATTTCCTTGTACAACGTTGTGTTTGGAAGCTATCGGTCTGGCAACTCTCCAAGCCTGATAAGGTCTGTGGTTGCAATTCACCCTTGATTCTGTTTGTGGGGAGTTTGCTGGGTGTGAATGATAGGAATTCAGTTTAGCCAAATAAAAAGGGTTTTTTGTTTCGTGATTTTATGAAACCTAGGTCAGAACAGCAGGTAAGTACAAGGACCAGTCATAAGTAACTTTTTTTCAGTGTTATTGTAACTTTGAACAGTCATTAAACACATGGTTGTAAGTCAAGGACTACATATACAGGTAGTTCTCCACTTGCAATCCCAAATGAGCTGAAAATTTCCATTCCTAAGGAAGATGGTCCTGAACTGAGTTTTGCTCCCTTTTTTTTTTACAACCCTTCTTGCCACAGTTGTTAAGTTGAATCACTGCAGGTCGCCACTGTGAAAAATGGTCGTAAATCACGTTTTTTCAGTGCCTTTTTCACTTCGAACGGTCTCTAAATGAACTGTTGTAAGTCGAGGAGTATCTGTATTAAATGTTTCACTTAGCAAATTGTGGTCGTAAGTCAAGGACTGCTTGAACTCAACTTGGTTAAAGTAGAACAAAGGGAAACTTTTCTTTCCTCTGATTGGGGCATTTTCAAACTTCAAAGAGAAATCTGCTTTCACGCCACAGTTGAGAAAGTTATTCCAAAGGTACTTAGGCCTCACTGTATTCCATTATTTTGATCCTTTTGCATTCCGAAGACAAACAGTCTTTGATCAGCTTTCATAATTGGAAGCAGAAAGGGGCTTCTCTGTTGCATGTCTTTTGGATCAATATGGCAAGCAGTGTATAAATCCATAGAAAAAGCTTGACGTTTTATTGGATAACTTTGCAATAATCACTTCTTGTGATTTCAAAATTATACTTCTCATGATATCTGGCTTTGGGCAGCCATATCACACTGCTGGCTCACGTTCCGTTTGCAATCAATTGCTTCTCCAAGGCCCTTTCCCCCAAAGTATCATCATCAAGTCAGGCATTTCTCTACTCATAACTAAGCATTTGAGTTGGTGTTTGTTTCTGTATCCTAAGTGAAGGACTTTGCATTTATAGAATATAGAATAACAGATTGGAAGGGACCTTGGCGGTCTTCTAGTCTAACCCCTACTTGAGCAGGAGACCCTCTACCATTTCAGACAAATGGTTGTCCAATCTCTTCTTAAAAACTTCCAGTGTTGGAGCATTTACAACTCCTGGAGGCAAGTTGTTTCCACTGATTAATTGTTCTCACTGTCAGGAAATTTCTTCTTAGTTCCAGGTTGCTTCTTTCCTTGATTAGTTTCCACCCATTGCCTCTTGTCCTTATCTCTGCTAAGTTTCATTTTATTTATTTTATTTTATTTAGAAAATTTGTATTGCCGCCTTTTCGCACATGGCGACTCAAGGCGGCCTAATGGTAAAGATTCTCCTTGCACAAACATGCTAGTCATTTCCGGCTCTAGGGGGCAGTGCTCATCTCCGTTACAAAGCCAAAGAGCCAGTGCTGTCCGAAGATGTCTCTGTGGTCATGATTAAATGCCAAAGGGGCACGGAACGCTGTTACCTTCCCACCAAAGTGGTCCCTATTTTTCTACTTGCATTTTTTACATGCTTTCGAACTGCTAGGTTGCCAGAAGCTGGGATAAGTAACGGGAGCTCACCCCATTATGCGGTGCTAGGGATTCGAACTGCCAAATTGCCGACCTTTCTGATCAACAAGCTCAGGCTTACACAAATATAAAAACAGCATATCTAAAAAATAAAACTCATAGAAGAAAATAATCAATTAATCAATTAATAAAATAACATAATAGCCCACCCCACCCCCACCCCAGTGACAACACATCACACAAGCCATTTAATGAATTTCATCTCGCTCTGGGTTCTCTCTGGGTTCGTGTTTTCAGTCCTTGACTCACAATTATTTGTTTAGTCAAAGTTACAATGATATAGGGAAAAAAGTGCCTTCTGACCATTTTTCACACAGCAACCACCATGGTCATATGATCGAAATTCAGACACTTGGCAACTGATTCATATTTATGATGGTTGTGGGGGGAGTCACCTTTTGCATCCTTCTTCCAAGAAAAGTCAATGGGGAAGCCAGATTCACTTCACAACCATGTTACTAACTTACCGGCTGCAGGGATTCACTTCACAGCTATGGCAAGGAAGTAAAATGGGGCAAAACTCACATAACAACTATCTTGCTTAGCCACAGAAAAGTTGGGGTCAACAGTGTCAGAGTGTTTGCAGTGTGACTACTATTATGAGACAACCCAGGAGCAAAACACAGCACACAGAGATCTAGACATTTAACAGTGGTTTATACACAAGACCAGGAGTGGGATTCTACTTGGTCAGACCGGTTCTATAGAACCGATTGTTATGATTCTGTCCAGTTTAGAGAATCGGCAAATTGCACCACTGGATGGCCCCTCCCCTCCCCACCCACTCACTCCTTACCTGGCATGCGTGCCATCCAACTTGCTTGCATTTAGTAAGTTGCGATTTTTCCTTTCCCCCGATGATCAGCTGTTCTGCTATGCTAGGAGCAGAGGTGTTATTCAGCAGGTTCTGACCAGTTCTGGAGAACTGGTAGCAGAAATTTTGAGTAGTACAGAGAACTGGCAAATACCACCTCTGACTGGAGATTTTACAGTATCCTTCCCCTGCCACACCCACCAAGCCACGCCTACGGAACCGGTAGTAAAACAAATTGAATCCCACCACTGGCTAGGATATTTAGATTAGCTAGAAACAGGAAATCGTTGGATTTCTTGCTTTCTAGCTAATCTAAAAGCAGAGCTGAACCTCCCTTAGGACTGAAGCTTCTATTTGTCAGTGCAGACTCAAACAATAGATTGCAGAAAGGTAGATCTCTGAGTGAATCTGTGATTCTGGGAGCAACTCAATCTGCCTGCCTGCTTTGCCTGATTTTGGGTAAAAGTTATCTTTTTTAAATAAAAAATTCAATATTTACATAAATATTTACAATATTTACATACAAACCACGCCCACCCAGTCACGTGACCACAAAGCCATGCCCAGCCAGCAAGCCATGCCCACCCAACCACATGACCATCAAGCCACACCCACAAATTAGGCCACACCCACAGAACCGGTTGTTAAGAAATTTGAATCCCATTCCTGTTAACAAGACATATACAAAAATATAAATGGTAGGCAAATACCTGACAAACAATAAATTTTCCTAACTCTATACAGAGAACTCTGCAATGGATACCAGAAACAAGGAGAGAGAACATGCCCTCTATAATGTCATCCTTATATAAACACCTCTTAAAGGGCTAGAACCCATCCTCAGTCTTAAAGAGACAATACCAATGCTGATTCATCTTCATTGCATCAGCCTTATATTGCATCAGAATTACAGCAGCTGGCAGCTATTAAATCTTATACCACAACAAAAAGTCAAGGATTACCTTTATTCTGTTATGGTCACTCCATTTCTGTCATTTACTGAGATCCTTTTGAAATGCATTCCTCTTTTTAAGGGTATTAGCTATCCGCCCCAATTTTGAAAGACATGCAAAAGTGGTCATTTCTCTATTTGTCCTGGTTACCCAGCTGTTGTGTAGCGCCTCTGTTTCAGTGCTTCTATCATTCCTTTGAAAGTAGAATTAAAATTGAAATAATCTTTACGTCTCTGTCCTGTGGAAGTGGGGCATTTCTTTTTGCATCCAAGAAAAGGAATAACAACTATTTTCCTCCTTATTTGTTTTTATTTAATTGCAATGTGTGTGTTTTTTGTTTGCAGACCAGTATAATGCCATGCCAAGCATTTCTACAGAGTCCTTAATAACCTAGGATAGATTGTTAGCTTGCAGACATTTCATAACAACATCATCAGTGCTATTTTGTGCAGGGTTTATTTTGCTCCCTAGTTATAAACAATAGCTTGCTCTGCCAGTGTTGATTTTCCCCTTGGTAGTTCCTTGATCAGGATATTGTTTTTCGCCTGATACTTTGTCTGGTGTTAATCCCTGTTTATCTAGGCATTGGCTGATGAAGAAGAAGTGTTCTGCTCTTTTTGTTCCCTTCTAAGCCTTTTGTTGTCTCTTTTGAATGGTGTATAAATTTTACTTATTTATTTATTATTTTTAGAAACAACTTAGGGAAGCAACACATACAACCACCCAGCTGGTTTTCATGGCTAACTTGGGACTAGAACTCACAGTCTCCTGATGATTGGCCCAAACTCACCCTTCTAGCTTTCATGTCTAAGGAGGGTCTAGAGATCACAGTCTCCCGGTGACTGGTCCAAAGTCACCCATCTGGCTTTCATGGCTTAGACTGGACTAGAACTCACAGACTCCTGGTGATTGGCCCAAAGTCACCCAGCTGGCTTTCATGCCTAAGAAGGTTCTAGAACTCACAGTGCCTTGTTGATTGGCCCAAGATCACCCAGGTGGCTTTCATGGCTCAGACTGGACTAGAACTCACAGTCTCCCGCTTTCTGGCTTGATGTCTTAACCATTAGATTGAACTGGTTCAATCTCTCTCTATATATGTATATAGCTGTGAATGGCTTATATGTCGGAATGCCAATTTTTGCTTCTGATTTAACCAGCTGCCGTGTGTGCCTTGTTATGTCAACACTACACTTCTTTAGTTCTGCTCTCTAATCAAGAGTCTCTATCCATGCACAAGTCCTTGTTCAATTTCAAGAGTGAGCAGCCCTACCTGCAGCTGGATGTCGAAGGAAACATAGTTCCTGGTGGGAAATAGCATTGTCAATCAGTCTCCCATAACTCAGTGTCACACTGAGAATAGTCTAATCAGTTTCCTGGGGGGGGATTCCTAAAATAGTCCTTTGTTCAATCGTTTTCACAGCAGGATGTCCCCCTATAAACAAGAGGACTAGAATGTTATCCATGCAGTTGAAAGAGTTTTCTATTTTCCTGAGAACCAGGTCATAATTTGAGATATTCCAAGGAACTCAATGCAGGGTGATAATCTGATCTCCAACGCATTTAAAGTTCTATCTTTTTTCTTCTTCTCCTTTGTTTCCTCCTTTGCAGATAAATCAATGTTTGTGAAATCAACTCATGTCCTCTATTCATTTCCAGGGCACTGACGGTGACTTCGCTGCCACTGTGTGAAATCCCACAGGGATGACCTAGAAACAGTTATCTGTAAATGGCTCTGAGATAATTTAATCTTCATGCTGTGTTAGTTTGGAGCAGGTAGTGTCAAGTGAGAAAGCTGATTGATTGGGAAGTTGTGTTCTCTTTATATAATGCAGTTACTTAGCATGTCATTAAGGACCAATTGGCAAGACCAAGCAACTTGGCAGCTTTAAGATGAGTCGACTTCAACTCCCAGAATTCCTCACCCAGCGTGCCAGCTGGGGAGTTCTGGGAATTGAAGTCCATGCATCTTAAAGTTTAGGTGTTAGAAAAACACTACCGAAACACTTCCACCCTTAGCAATTATTTTAATTGGCTCAATTTAAATATTAAATTTTGAAAGCCGGCCGTGGGAATGGTTTCTGCTGAACTGAATTGGTTCTAAACTAAGTCCTTGTATTTCAGTAGAATTTTTTTCCATTAGATTTTTTTTTATCAGTCAGCCAACCAGCTTTCATGCCAAAGGTGGGACTAGATCTCAAAATCTCCTGGTTTCTAGGCCAGTACCTTAATCACTACACCAAACTGGCACTACAGTATGTATTGATACAGAACTAAGCTAATTTATCCCAGATTAGGCAGAAATCTATTTTACTTTTCTACACTTTCATAATGAAAAAGAGGTACTTGCTTTCTTCAGCATATTGTAATGCTTTGCCTCTGGATGGTAATGTAAAAAAAATTGGAAAAGAATAGCGAATGCAATCAAGTATTTTTACTATCTGCAAAGAAATGCAGAACACGACCATTTCTTTTTTGTTACATTAAAGGAAAACACTTCTGTGAACAAGCTTCCTATTTTATCTGTATTGCTGTACAGGCTAAACACGGTTATATAGGGAACTGCCAAAAATAAATTTGAGAATGAGCAGGCTAGAGAAATCTGGGATTCACACTGTTTCTGTGTTCTGCTGTTAACACCCCTTTCCATTCAAAACACTCATGTAATTGGTGTTAAAAGGCATATGGTCACTCACAGAGCTTTCAAGACGTTCATGCATTCATAGAATAAGGATGATTTATAACCTGACATACATAAAATGGTATCCAAAATTGATATTCAATAGATTGCCATACTAGGGCCTTCATAGAAAACCTGGAGCAAATTTTATTCATTACAGTCACATCCCAGCAAATACAACTGTTGCAAATTTTTGATAACTCAAATGGGGAAAATACTAGCTGAACAAGCGCTTATAAAATCTCTTCATGAGTTTTACATGGAAAATTACTTTAGGAACATTTAATTGAATCCATATCCCTTCTGAGGTCATTCTTCCCAAATTTATCTCCTTTGAACATCACCCAGTCTTTTACCTAAGACTATAATTCTATCACAGAATTTGCCCAGTGCTGTTTTTGATGCACTTCCAGAAGTGAAGACCCAAAACGTGTTTATTCCTTCAATAAACTAGGATTCCTTAAAAGCATTCTTATCACATGGGGGGCTCTGAAAATAAAATAAAATAAAAACCCTAAACTATCTGGAATGTCTCATTGTTAAACATTTATTACATTTCATTTTTCCATGCAATTCTACTTTAATGAAATCATTTCCATCCTGAGCTTGAATGCTCTCAATACATCATTCGTTTGCCATTTTTTATCATAATAAATTTAAAAACCAAGGGAAGGCAATGAAGATTAAGCATATTTATAAGCATAAACCAAATTAAGCATCACATTTCAGTATATGGAATTAGATTTGATAACAACCACATTTAATTTGTCAGAGTACCATGATAAATTGTTCAGAGCAGTTGATATTTCAATCACTGACCCTGACTATACCCAGGATGGTTTTATAATAATTTTCCTTTGCTTGCAAGAAAACTAATAACCTTCCTATTTCCACTGATTTATGCAGAAATATTGGTAGTATGATCTTCTTTGCCTTACCATACAATCAAATAAAGTCTGGAATTATTTTCTCCATTTTGCTAATGTCTAAAAATTTGCAGTGGAATGTTTAAAAGTAATCATAAGATGTCTGCTTATTTATTCTCCAAAAAGAAATTTCAATTCATTACAAAGCAAAATCACCTTATTAACACTGTTAATATTAGCTCCACCAAATTTTTCTTGTGAATTTCTTCACGAAGCTGTATATGCTACCTACACTAAGGCATTGTTATATTATTTTTGTGATGTTATTTTGGGTTTTAATGTTTTTTAATGATTGTAACATCTTTATGTTTCTTATTGACAATCTGAAAGTAAAATGAAAATGGTATTACCGTGGTGGCACAGTGGTTAGAGTGCAGTACTGCAGTCTACTTCTGCTGCCTGCTGGCTGCCTGCAATCTGGCAGTTCTCACCAGGCTCAAGGTTGACTCAGCCTTCCAACCTTCCAAGGTCAGTAAAATGAGGACCCAGATTGTTTGGGGGCAATATACTGACTCTGTAAATCACTTAGAGGGAGCTGTAAAAGCACTATGAAGTGGTATATAAGTCTAAGTGCTATTGCTATTATAATTATCATAAATAATTTGGTCAATCAGACCAAGAAATGGCCTTGATAAATTCCTGCAGTTTTCCTGGCATGAATTCAGAAGTGGTTTGCCATTGTCCACTTCCTAAAGCTGAGAGAGAATGATTGCCTCAAGGTCACCCACTTAGCTTTGTACCTAAGGCAAGACTATTAAAAACTATGAGTGCCAAGTATGACTTACCATATGACCCTTGTTTTGGCTGGGAGGAACTTTCTACCTGTCCTTTTTCCTATGTCCTTCCCAACATGGCTGACTTCCTGTCTTCATCACCTCTGCAATCATCCTCCTCTTCCTTTATCTGAAGGCCAGATAAGGAATAATAGATGGAAACTGAACAAGAATGGAACAGAAGCTGCCTTCAGAAGTTGTGGGAACTTCATCACTGGAGGCTTTCAAGAAGAGTCTGGGCTGCCATTTGTCAGAAATGGTGTAAGGTCTCCTGCTTGGGCAGGTTTGTGTGTGTGTAGTAGATGACCTACAAGGTCCCTTCCAACTCTGTTAATCTGTTAAACATCAAACTGCATTGAGCACCCAATTTGATGAATTTAGAAACAGTTGATCACCTAGATCACTTTACTCTCTTTTCTGGGCTCTTGAGCAGGAAGTAGGTGCAAGGAGAGCTTGCACCCATCATCATTATGAGCCAATATGCTTCTCCCATAGGGATGGGTGGGGAAAATTCTTATAGAATATTTTCCTAACAGACATGGGTAGATCTAGCTTATTCATTTTTTTTTAATTTGAACTTTCTTTGTTGGCCTCTCCCCCTGTGCCTCATTTGGTCCATTCTGTCCAATTGTCCGAAAGTAGTCATGCTGGTGGCCAGAGAGACAAACATTCAAGTTTTCTTTCCCTAATTTCTTTCCAAGATTTTGTTTGATGGCCAAAAATAAAAAAAGACACTCATGTTTAACTTGGAATGCTCTAGAAGTGTTTCTTTTTTATAATTAAAATTCTTTTCCATCATTAAAACTCAGCAGGACCTGAACTACTGCTGTGAAATAAATGAGTTTTGGATTGATCGAGTCTTGTTTCTTAAGGGTGAAGAGCATCCTGGAGATGTTTTATAGAACAAAAATTGAGGGAACACTCAATTCTTAGCTTTTGGGCTTGGCCTATGCAATTCATGTTGCTAAGCAAGATGATCTCACGCTTGGATCCAAGAAGTGCTCAGATCAAGAGTTTTCATTAAAGTTGCCTGGGAATAAGCAAGTCGTCAAAGTTCTCACACAACAGCCAGGAAGAAGCTACTTCAGGCCATCTCTTGATTTGCCAATTTTGCATTCCGGTTCCTGGTATTTTAATTTAATTCCTCTATAAACTGGTTCCAAAAGAGTGAGGCTAGGAATGAATGAATTTCTTTGTTCCGCTTTGAGCAACAAGTAAACTTGTTGATGATGTTGTTTTCCATCAGTCTGCCTTCTGGAGTTGTTAACAATTCATAAATCAAAACTGCATTTTTAATGCCTCGCATAGAAAGTAGAATCATGACTCACAGAACCAAAAGTTTGGAAGTTTTGGAACAATATAGGAAGTTTGAGTCTATCCCCAATTGAGGCAATTACACATCTCAGACAGATGTTGTCTAGTCTCCCCTTGAACACATTGGTTGCTGGAAATCTTTCCACCTTTCTTGGTCATTGGTTCCATCTTTCAATGACAGTTAGTCTTCAACTTATGACCAAAGGGTGCCCAAACTTTCTGTTGCTAAGATAGACAGTTGTTAAGTGAGTTTTGCCCCTTTTGACAACCTTTCTTGCCCCTATTGTTAAGTGATCTGTTGCAACTGTTAAGTTAGAATATGTCAGAGTATTTGTGCAGCCCGTCTGACCAGTACACAATTAAATAATTCTGCAGGATTCATTTACATAAGAAACTTATTTAGATACAATACCATACAGCAGAAGTCAGCATACAAAATCAGGAACACAGAAGCAATATTCTCAGAAACAAGTCATTACAGAGGAGAGAGTCATTTCAGAGGCAGGTACAGAGGGTCTTTATACAGTCCAATAAGCCCAAGCTACGCCCAGGCTTCAACTGTCACTTATGGCCCCATACAACAAATACTATGTTTCAGGTTCCAAACAGTCCTCATTGGCTGACCTGTTACCATGCCTAATCCAAACAGTCCCCATTGGCTGACCTGTTACCATGTCTAATCCAAACATTCCCCATTGGCTGACCTGTTACCATGCCTAATCCAAACAGTCCCCATTGGCTGATCTGTTACCATGCCTAATCCAAACATTCCCCATTGGCTGACCTGTTACCATGCCTAATCCAAACAGTCCCCATTGGCTGACCTGTTACCATGCCTAATCCAAACATTCCCCATTGGCTGACCTTTTACCGTGTTAGCTCATAATTATTTATATACTGGCAGAGTAACACAGATGTTAAGTAAATCTGATTTCCCCATTGACTTTGCTTGTCAGAATGTCACAACAGGGGATCACATGACCCTGGGATATTTTTTTTTAAATTACATTTATATGCCGCTCTTCTCCGGAGACTCAGGGTGGCTTACAATTTTTGGGATACAACCCAGTGTGCTCAGCAATAGCCTTCATTCCATTGTATATGCCTGCTTATTACTAAGCGGCATTTTTACAAAGTCAGCTAATTGCCCCTAACAATCTTGGGTCCTCAATTTACCTACCCCGAGAGGATGGAAGGCTGAGTCAACCTTGAGCCTGGTGGGATTCGAGCCTACAGCAGTTGTAGGCAGCTGGAACTTAAGTACAGGCAATTAACAGCCTGAGCCACCAAGGCCCTATTGCCACTGTCATAAATATGAACCAGTTGACAAGCAGTTTAATTTTGAACACATGACCCAGGGGATACTGCAATGGTTGTAAGGGTGAAAAACAGCCATAAGTCACTTTTTTTCAGTACCATTGTAACTTTGAACAGTCACTAAACAATTTGTTGTAAGTCGAGGATTACCTGTATTCTTATTGTTAAGGTCTGCATTTTTACCATTTACCGGTATTTGAAATCTACTTTTATAATTTACATCCATTATTTCATGTTCCATATTCTGGAACACAAGAGAACTGATCTTGGGTTTTGGCTCCCTTTAGATATTTGAAAAATGCCGTCTTATTTTCCCATTCAAGGCAAAACATTCTCAGTTCCGTCTTCATAGAAATCAGTCTTCAGATCCTTCATCCTCATCACTACCCAATTCTAACACATTTCATTTTTTTCTGATTTGTCCTTAAAGCCCAGCCTCAAGAATATAATGCAATGTGCAAAGTAAGCCTCTGAGCAGTACAGAATGAAATAGAATTAATACTCCCTGTTATTTGGAAAACATACCTCTGGTGACACAGCCTGACCTTTTCAATAGCTACTTCACAATTGAGACATATTCATAGTTACTATTACCTTCTTTGGATAAATCAAGCCATTTAATGTTTCTCCCCCAAGATAAGAACTTTGCATTATATGCTATTAAAATCCATTTTGTTATTCTGCAGCCCATTCCTGTAGCCTATCAAGTGCATTTAAAACAATTATTTCTGTCTTCTAGTAAAATAACTATTAGGATTCCATACACTCAAACGTAGTTCAGAAGAGGGTCTCTGGAACACACAGGAACATAAGTGTACCATCACTTTAAAGCAGTCGTAACCTTTCTTAATCTTCCACAGGGGTATTTTCCCCCATGTATTTCAAATTCTTGTAAATCATCATGCATAGCCTTACTACCTACCCTACCTAATTCTGTATCTTCTGCAAAGTTGGAGGGGAAATCAGAGTTTTTTTTAAAAAAAAAACAGTTGAAGAGCACAAGGTCCAATGATGGAAGCTTTGGGCACCTCACCTGCTATCTCCTCCATTCAACACTTTTTAAATGCAATTTTCAATATTTATTTATCAAATTTTAAATGTCCATCTCCCACAGGACTATATCTGCTGAGAGAGAGAGAGACAGAGACAGAGACAGAGACAGAGACAGAGACAGAGGCAGACAGACAGAGAGAGACAGAGAGACAGAGAAACAGAGAAAGCTAAATTATAGATATATGATAGATAGATGATTAGATAGATAGATAGATAGATAGATAGATAGATAGATAGATAGATGTGGTGTAGTAGCCTAGTGATGCTTGCCTTCAGAAGGTTGAGAATTCAATCCTAGGTAGTGGCAGATATTTCTCTCCTATTGTGCAAAGAAAAATATCTGCTGTGGACTCTGTGTAGGTGTCAGGAAGGGCATCCGGCCAGTAAACACTCAGCTCCATCCAGTTGCCCCGACTCTGCCCAGAATAATATAATAATATATATACCTATACACTCATACATATATGTGCGCACATACACCATATATACAATATTTGTTTATCTTGCCATCATGTTCACAAGAAAACTACAAGAGGTTTCCATGAAGTTACTGGGATCTGAGACTGATTTGAAGAAGACAAACTTCTTTACTTCTGGGTGTTACAATGAATGCCTTATATTTCTCCAAGGCTTAAGGTAGCCATTTAATTACATTTTTTAAAAGTTGGAAATGGGGATGGAGGTGTATTGATTTAAGCTCATCCTGAAGAATCATAAATGAGATAGTTAGGAGTTTTAGACCATGAGCTATAAGTTGCCACTTCTACAGGCAACAGGGAGAAACAGTTCATCCATAACCTGAACCAACATATTCTGCCAATACTCCTCAGAAAACTTCACTACACTACACTAGATACTTTAACCTCTGGAATGGGAGGCTACAGATTGGTTGTCTCAGTTCCTGTACTTTGAAAGATGCAAATATTGTCCTCTAGAAACTGTGCTTTCCCAAGGGGATATTTCAAAAATGTACCGTAGCTTTCTCAAAAGCTACACATAAGCATTTACCGCTGCATCAGTGAATAGTTTCCTCTCATTATCATTGTTGTGAAAAACAGACAAGTTAGCACTGTTATTAGGTAGAGGGTGGAGATTTTGCTTTGTATTGTCAAAACCAAAAGCACAGTTATATATCTGTTGTAAATACACCATTATTATTGTTATTATTCATGGTTTGTCTCACAGTCAGCCAGATGTTCAGACTGGGTTCGGCATTTTTATCTGCCTACCAAATCCTTCCAAGGATCTGGCATAGGCAGCTGTGGATGTTTGATGATGTCAAAAGTATCATCGCAGGATGTTAGCTGCTCCGAGTAAAGCTGCCTTTTGCAATTGACTGATGGTGAATCTGTCAATGCCGACAGTGTTCAGCTGTGTGATCCAGTTGTTCTGGGGTTGCACCCAATGCATTTATTATATTGATCAGTGGTGGGATTCAAAAACTTTTACTACCAGTTTGGTGGGCGTGGCTTGGTGGGTGCGGTTTGCAGGCGTGCACACACTTTGCATTCATGCGTGCTCAAAACATGCGCTTTGCACAGGTACAGAGGTGTTCCAACTCACCTCCTGTAAGCCTGCACTCTCCTGGTTGCTTCAGCAGCTGCCGTACAGCACTCTTCTGTGCCACGCAAAGCAGCTGTGCTTCAAAAGCAGAAGATAAATATGAGTATGGGAGCCCGGGTGGGCAGGTGGGCCCAACAGCATAGCAGCAGAGAGAACTGGTTTGGTCTCCGCTGCTCATCTCCACTACTGGTTCACGCGAACTGGGCCGAACCAGTAGCATACCACCACTGCTGTTGATATTATCTTTGCTTTCGTTTGCCATGGTCATTCTATTTCTATGTGCAGATCTTCGTATTTTGTAATTTTCTCTAGTTCTCTCTCTTCTATTCTGCTGTCTCCAGGTACTGAATATACTGTATTCACACTTATTATTATTAGCAATTATTCTTCACGTTTTTTTTAACATCGAGCTAGAATACTTGTACATTCCAGAATCATCTCTAGCCTTTCTCATTCCCTTTAATGAAGTTGTTTTATCTCTCTGTAAAGATGAGAAATATTTCATTATATTGGAAGCTAAACACCTTGTGTCTTGGAGGATATGTTCTGCCACAGTTTGGTATTTTTTTGCCTTTAATTCCCCTCGTTGTGCGTGGTTCTGGATTTTATTGGATGCTGAAGGGGAAAGTAGGAACAGAAATCTTTGCTAAAAGACTGAATAGGCTCTCACACCTTTAATGGACTGGCAGAAAAGAATTAAATTGCATTTTCTCTTTTCCTTCCCTCCTCTCCATGCCAGTCTACAGAGAAGTTTAATAAAACACAATGAAACCTTATTGTTACTATTTCAGTTCCTATTATGGGAAAATTATAACATAGGAAGTCTGGAGTTTTAAAAGTAAGCTGTATTGATTGGTGGTATTAACAAATTTAGCTGGAAAACAAATACTACATTTTAAAGAAATAGACCCCGTAAGCCATGTGAAAGTCTGATAAAGGGAGCTTTTAGCATCATGGAAAGGACTTACAGGGAAAGAGGCATTTGGAGCGCACTATCAGCTATTTTATAAATGGCCAACTGGTCCATCTTTGTCAAAAATGACCATTAAAGTGATATTGTCTGAGGAACTAATAGGCCCCATTTGACCTTTCATTGTTGTTAAAGAACAATCAAAGAGCTTGCCTTCAGAAGTTGTGTGTGCTCCAACACTGGAATCTTTTCAGAAGGACCAGACAACCATTTGTATGTAGGGTCTCCTGCTTGAGCCGGCGGTTGAACTTGAAGACCTCCAAGGTCCCTTCCAACCAGGGGTGCAATTCAACCAGTGTAACAACTGGTTCGGTGAGTGCTTTGCGTGCAAGTGCACCAAATACATGCTTCACGTGTGCACAGAGCATTTGCTACTGACCTTCTTCAGCAATCCCTATGTGTTAAGCACCTTATGCGTGCCAATCTGCTGTATTGTGTGAATCAGCTGATCTTAAAAACAGGATCTAAAGTAAAGCCTAGAACCTGGGTGGGCAGGTGGGCCCAACAGCTGATCGTCGGAGCAAACCGAACCGGTTTGCTCCCAGCTGATTGTCGGAGTTACTGGTTTGTCCAAACTGGGCTGAACTGGTAGAATCCAACTCCTGCTTCCAACTCTGTTATTCTGTTATTCTGTTCTGCCTTTTGGGGTGCTCAGTCTGAAGCAGGGTTGATCTTAAAATTCTCAAAGAGAAAAGAATCCAGATGGAGTGTTACCAACGAGATCCAGTTTGGTATGGTGGTGAAAAGCACAAGGCTAGAAATCAGGACACCATGAGTTCTAGTCCTGTCTGAGGCACAAAACCATCCAGGTGACTTAGGCCAGTCACCTCTCTCAGTTCTAGGAAGTTTCTTGCCAAGAAAACTGTAAGGATTAGTCATTAATCATTCCAGTCATCAGGAATCAAGACTCACTCAATGACACATAGATGCAAAGTTACTAAAAGGAATACCAGATGCAGAAGATGTTGGTGATGCGGAAAAGGAAGATGGATCCAGATTGTCTTGCGGATATGTCTCACCCCAATAGGATTGGCAACGCCCTATCCCACTTGCAGATTTTATTCTGTTAGTTGTTACCCACTATAGGGGGCAATGCTCATCTCTGTTTCAAGGTCATTGAGTCAGAACTGTCTGAAGACATTTGTATGGTCATGTGGCCAGCATGACGTCATGGAGTGCTATTTCCTTCCCACTAAAGTGGTATCTATTTATCTACTTGCATTTGCATGCTTTTGAACTGCTAGGTTAGCAGCAGCTAGAGCAAATAATGGGAGTTCACCATCATATGCTGCCCAGGTCTCGAACCAGGGCTGCCAGTTTTCCAGCTGACAAGCCCAGCGTCTTTAACTGCTGAGCCACCACACCACACCATCTAGCTTCTACTAAAATACATTTTTTAGCATTCCAAAGGACCTCTTTTTATTTATTTATTTATTTATTTATTTATTTATTTATTATTTATTTATTTGATTAGTCAATTGCTTATAAGATAATAGGTATAAGTATAAACATAGTTATAAATACATGGATACATATAAGAAAATAAAAGAAACAATAGGAGAGGGGACAGTAGGCACGTTGGTGCACTTATGCACGCCCTACAGATCTGTTAGGAAAGGGGTGAGGTCAATAGTAGACAGTGTAAGGTTTGGGGTTTGGGGAAGAAACAACAGAGTCAGGTAGAGTATTCCAGACATTGACCACTCTGTTGCTGAATTTGTTGACTTGGGTGAGGAAAGGCCTGCTAGTGTCTCTTACTGCTAAGAAAATTTCTCTCATGTTGAAATGCCTTCTCATAACTTAAGAACATTATTCTGCACTGTGCACAATAAGATGACAAAGAAAACTAATGCACTCAATGTGGACATGTCCAGTCGTGGGATTCAATCAGTTCACACCACTTTGGCTGAACCAGTTGCTAAATTGCTGGTTGGCCCCTCCCCTCCCCTTTCAGCAGACCCTATGCACCCCATTTTGGCTCCCAGGTAAGTACAGGGATACCTACTGGGCCCAAAATGGGGTGCAGGGGAGGTGCGGTGCAGCCCTCCCCCATGGCCCTTTTTGCTCCCCCTTTTGGGGTGCAGGAGGCCAAGTGCTGCCTGTCACGCCCCCAGGCCATGCCCATCATGGCCACACCATGGCCATGGCCACGCTCACCCAGCCGGTCATTGGGACAGAGAACCAGCTGTTAAATTATTTGAATCCCACCACTGGACATGTCCATGCTGAGTCCATCTCACTCAAGAGTCATTATATAAGTATTCTATAAAGTTTGTTCTCTTTTTTCTACTTGGATTATTTTTTTAATGTAACATTTATCTAACATTTTCATAGAATGCTGTTGTTATTTGCATGTTGTTCTGACTTTGCAGTTAGTTGGCATCAATTTTATTCTGCATTTATAGCTGTCTCTGAGGAAAATATTTATCTAAGTGCACTGATTTTTATACTTACCCACAAGGAAAATGTTTGTTGAAATCATTCTGTTTTGACACCCATGTGAAGCTTGCTCTTCTCTTCAGTTTTTCTGCTCAGTTTCTGGGTAATGTGTTAACTCTGTCTTGTGAAGGGATTAATTGTGGAATTAAGCTCATACCTAGTGAGTGGTGATGATGGAGGTTTTTTTTTTTAAGAAAAGCCTCACTGAGGATTGTCTTAATTAGAGATGGATATAATTGTGTATACCTACCAAGAAAAAACATTGTTCAGAGCAAGGAGAATAATAACAACAACCTTAATGCAACCTTTTGATTCTGTTCCCAACAGAACAAGACAGATTGAAATGGTAATTTATGGAGATAAATTTGATAGAGAGAAATTGGGAGCACCACAAATCACTTTGCAGCCTGGGAGGATTAGATAATTCAAGTTTGCTTTCCCTTCCTTGCTGTTCAGTCAGTTCTGAATAACGTAGTTGATAATAGAACTGCAATAATAATGTCTCTGTAACATTAAATAAAATTAGGCCAAGGAAAAAATGGACAATTGGAAAGAAGAATAAATGATAGGAAAGGCAGGACATACTATTTCACTTTCTCAATATTTGTGACAAAAATTACAATGATAAGCAGAATATACTCTTCATTCATTCATTCATTCATTCATTCATTCATTCATTCATTCTTAGGCCTAGATGTATATGAAATCATTTTTTTCCAGGATCAGAAAGTCAGGTTTTCAATCGCAGTATTTTTCCAACAAATCTTCATTTTCAAGAACATAGGTAGCCATATTTTAGAATCATCCTTGGACACATTTTCAAATTTCACCATAGAAAGGTACACCAAAGTCATGGGATCTACAGATTACAGCAATCATAGATTTGAAGAAGCTGGATTAAAGTTGACTACTGGAATCGGGAAATAAGTTAAACAACATAAATCTAGGCTGAGATAAATCGGTTGACCGACAAGGGAAAGAAGGGGATAATTGACCATGAAGCAGTATAAAAGTCTGTTGCTATTGCTAGAAGAACAGAGTATTTTCTATGCCCCCATTGCCACATTTTATCCCCTTCATTGGCTTCGTTTCTTTTCCATTTTTTTGAGAGAAACAGAAACAAGCAACAGAAAGGCAAAGTCGGATGGGTAGACTTACCAACTTATCATTTTGTTAAGGCTCAGTGCTTTTTCCAATTCCATTCTTTCTCTTCCATTATTTATTTTCTTTTTTTATATATAAAAAGGCCATTTTCCTAAAGTTATGGTCATTCTTTAAAAAATAAAATAAAAAAAATCCTATGATCTAATAAATGTACCTTCACCAGAGAATTTTGTACATGAAAATCCAGGTTACGGGTCTCTAAAGAGCACAGACTATAAAATAATTACATTCTTATTAAAATGCTCAGGCATTAACTCCAAAAAGTACATCTCAGGGTGGCCAAAGTCTCTAATTTGTTAAATAAAATATTCACCTAACTATTCTTAATGCAGTTTAATCAGTAGGCTCTGTGTAAGCTTTCTTTCTTTCTTTCTTCTTTTTTAAATAATAAATGTCCAGCTGGATCTGAATGAATTATTCATGGCTGAGATCTTGGCTAAAATGAAAGGAGGGTAGTTTCTTTTCTCAGTAATTATGGGAACAAAAGGTGACAGAACAGTAACTCTTATGATAAATTCACTTCATAATAAAATATTTCCTTTGTGTGGGCAGCTATACAGATAGACGCCCATCAGAAGGTTCAAACATATCTAAATGGCTTCGGACACATTAAAGCGAAGATGCACGACTGTGAGATACGCAAAACCTTGGATGCCCCAACAGCATCTCCTAAAGTGTAAAGTGATAGAAAGAGGGTAAGCTTCATTCCCTAGTTCGCTCATTCATTCATTGCATCAATATCCTGCATTTCTTTTGAGAACTCAATTAAATGGAAGACAGGGCTGCCTCTTCTCCTTTTCTTATCACAATAATGCTATGAGGTTTGTTGACTAAGGAAAAGAAAAACGATTGTCTCAAAGTCTTGGCCAATCTCTCTCTGGTTTAGATGAGTCAGATGTCAGCGTTCCAACTAACAAGCTCCAAACCAATAGACTCCAAGACTGTGATGACCCAGGGTGGGATACAAAATAAACACAGTCACAAAAAACAGGTGAAGCCCCTTTTATTCCTTCACTTTGCTTCCAAGTTCCAAATATCCTTGACTGGAGACAAAAAACTCCCATATGAGCAGTTACCAGAAGCAGGAAATGCCATTTAAATTATAAAGAGTAAAAAACAACACAAACCAGGCAAGATAAGGGCTGGAGGAAGTCCACAGATAACAGAACACACACTGGGAAGGACGCCAAACTCAGAGAGGAACCATAAACTAGAGATATTTCCACGCTTGTTTCCAGCACTCACCAGTACGCATGTCCGTCCTCTTATCCAATTGTCACAGCTGCAACCCATGAAGAGAATCAAGGCCCTCTCCTCCCAAGTAGACCACATCTCTCCCTTATCCTCTCCTCCCTGCATGCCCTAGGATGGAGAGGGGATGGGCCTGGGTCCTCTTCTGACTGCCCAGCCAGCCTCTGCCCTTCCCCAGCCTCCTCCACAACCTCCAGAGCCACACTTCCACTCCCTGTCAGCTGTTCCTCCTCTCTCTCAGAGTCAGTCTCCATCACGGGCATGACAGAGACAGGCATTTTCTCAAAGTTTATTTGAGTTGTCATATTGGCATATCCAGGAAAACCCAAATCTGAGAGTTCTGGGTTTTCCCTTCTCAAAAGAAAATCAAAAACCCCTCCCCTGCACCCACCAGCCCATCACATGGTCCAATCAAACATCGTCTCAACTGAAGACCTTCCTCCAGACAACCCCCTCCAGGTGCAGGGTGACAGGGTCTTGACGCTCTGAGAAAGAATGTTGTTGAGTCTAATATTCTACCTCTCTAAGAAATCCCCCCTCCCAAATTCCCAGGCACTAATTGTGGCAGCCTAGAAGCTTCCAAGTAAAATGTGGCTTCCAAGGCTTGACATCAGAGGTCCAGTATCTATAGCAATAGCAATAGCACTTATATACTGGTTCATCGTGCTTTACAGCCCTCTCTCAGCAGTTTACAGAATCAGCCCATTGCCCCCAACAATCTGGGTCCTCATTTTACCCACCTCAGAAGGATGGAAGGCTGAGTCAATCTTGAGCCAGTCAGTACTGAACTGCTGGCTTTGGGCAGAATTTGCCTGCAATACTTCATTCTAACCACTGCACCATCACAGTTCTTATCTCAATTTAAACTAGCTACTTAACAGGAAAAAACCAACCAACAATGACACAGAAAAAAAACACCTCACATTGAATGTAACAGGTCATTGTGTAACCTGAACACTTGAACAGCATTTGGAAGTTCACATTTATTTAAAATGCCTGGGGAATTTACCTTCCCCATTCATGGTGCCTATAGTACATTAGATTTTTAAAGTACTAAAATGCAGCAAAAATAACCAGAGAATAATGAAACACTAAAATGCCATACTTCATAAGAATAACAACTGTATTGCCTAATAATAAAGAACAGACATCCAAATAATGATAATCACAAACATTTTCCCAAATCCCACTTGAAATTCTCAGTCTTGAGATATGTCAAGATGGTTATCAGCAAGGGTGCCAAGCCAATTTCAAATATTCTATAGTGTACGCATTGTGAAATAGGATATTATAAGCAGTTTCTCCTTACCTGTGTGTGTATTAAATATATTTGAGACAAGTGACCTCATTTTTCTTTGAACAAAGTCCAAATTCATTAGGAACAAAAATATGGGAAGTGCCTTTAAAAAAACAACAACAGTCAAAACTGAATGTAGGTCTCTCATTTATTTCTTTTCATTTATTTTGCATCATGTTTACACCATTCATTCAAAGGACTCTCTGACTTATCATAGAACATGCTATTCCAAAAATAACTTTATTGTGGTCATTAATCAGCAGAAGGGAATTGGTATTCAAATAGCCAAACTGAAAATATCAGGATAATTAGGAAAGGTACAAGTAAACAAAAATTTATTTTTCAAATGTTAAATGAATATTTAACACTTAAATGAAAATATGCTCAGGCTAGACATATGCAACAAAGGGAAAAAAAGAGATTAAAGTTAGCAATTAAGTTAATATAAACGTTGAAATATTTATATAGAGAGAGCCAGCTTGGTATAATGTTTAAGGCTAGAAACCTGGAAACAGCAAGTTTCAATCCTGCCTTAACCACAAAGCCATCAGTTAATGCTAAATCTGAGCCAGTTTGGGTATACATACTAAGGCAGGTTCAATTGCTCTTAATTATTCATCACCTAATTTTTCATGCCACTGCAGAAAATCTGAGGGACGCGGTGGTTCAGTGGCTAAGACGCTGAGCTTGTCAATCAGAAAGGTTGGCAGTTCGGCGGTTCGAATCCCTCGTGCTGCATAATGGAGCGAGCTCCCGTTACTTGTCCCAGCTTCTGCCAACCTAGCATTGAAAGCATGTAAAAAATGCAAGTAGAAAAATAGGGACCACTTTGGTAGGAAGGTAACAGCGTTCTGTGCACCTTCGGCATTTAGTCATGCTGGCCACATGACCACAGAGACATCTTTGGGCAGTGCTGGCTCTTCAGCTTTGTAACGGAGATGAGCACTGCCCCCTAGAGCCGGAAACGATTAGCACGTATGTACAAAGATATTTATTGTTCTTGTTGTTTTAGCTGTGAGCCGCCCCGAGTCTTCAGAGATGGGGCGGCATACAAGTCTCATTAATAAATAAATAAATAAATAAATAACCTGTACCTTTACCTTTACATAGAAGATCTGGCAACCTCATGTGTTATTTCAGGGTTAATGTCGGAAAGGAGAAATTGCTTATACTGTTGGTTGTTGTATCCTAAATTTCTGGTTGGGGTGGTGCTATTCCTAATTGAACTTCCTGCTCAATAAAACCAGGTTTGTGAGCATCTGGGGAAGAACAGCCACAAATCCCAGGTTTCAATGATCTTTTGGCTCAATCCAAAAACTTTGTTCTCAATTTTTTTTCTGTTCTGACTAGTATAATATCTGGAACACACAAAATCTTTTTTTTTAAAGAAAATCAATGGAAACATGACAATCCTTTCATAAAAGAACAGCGCAATGTACGGGGTGAGAGGCAAACCAAAATGCTAAAAAGATAAACACTACAGTAAATAATTGGCGAAGTAAGTAACAACCGACGATGAATTTATTAACAACTTATGGTAATGCATGCAGATTAGAGAGTTAAAAATGAATTGCGGTGAGTCAATTAATGAGCCCACCCCCTTAAAATGTGCTAATTTGTCTGAGTAGGCAAAGCAGAAACTCCTTCAGGCTGTGGAGCAAGGTGCTCAAAGAGAAAAGGAAAGAGAAAGAAGGAAAATGAATGAATGGGAGGAAGGAAGGGAGGGAAGGAGGAAGAGAAGATTTGAGGGGCTGCCACAGAGAGGATGGGATCAAGCTGTTTTCCAAAGCACCTGAAGGCTAGAGAAGGAATAATGAATAGAAGCTGAACAAGGAGAGATTTAACCTGGAAATAAGGAGAAACTTTCTGACAGTGAGAACAATCAACTCATAGAACAGAAGTTGCCCTCGGAAGTTGTGGGAGTTTCATCACTGGAGGCTTTCAAGAAGAGATTGGACTGCCATTTGTCAGAAATGGTGTAGAGTCTCTTGCTTGGACAAGGGGTTGGACTAGATGACCAATAAGGTCCCTTCCAACCCTGATTATCTGTTAAGATTATACAAAACTCTAGTAATCTGATTTATTGTACATTTGACTACATGTTTTGGGATCCTACACTTTTTCAGGGGGATTTCTTTTGACGTTTAATGGAATTCTTGCAGAACATTTAAAAATACCCCTCTATTACTAAGAATCCTCTGATTTTCTCTATAACAGTTTTCGGTATAACCTCTGGGATGGATCACCCAGGCTTGTTATAATGTGAAGGGATTTCATGATAAACATAACCCCTGGATGAATATTATATAGGTAATCAATTTGGGATGTATACATTCATTTTTTTTCCATGAGGGATTTCACTCCTCTGACTTTTTATTTTCTCCGTCCTTGACATTTTTGGCAGCTTCATCTCAGAAAGAAAAGCAGCTACATGTTTTGCATTATTGGAAACCCGAGAACGATCCATGACTGTCAAGAACAGCACCATGGGAAATGGTGTGGGTCTTATCAAGACTCTTTTAATATCCCCCCTTTCTTAACGTTCTCCAAACATTTTGCTGCTTTTGAGCGAAGCCCAAAACTTTATTCCAATTTGATAGCTGGAGTGTAAAAGGAATTAAATAAAAGCCACCTCAGTCATAACCGAACCCTTTAAAAAAAAAATAGTTGCATGCATTTCACTGATCATAACAATGTTTATGAACGTGCTTCCATTGGATTATTCTTCAGATTCTGATATCCCAGTTTGCTGAATATGTTTACAAGAATAAAACACAAGATATCTAAATGCTGGCTTCTTTCAGGGGCTTATATACAGAATTTTCCTAAATATTGAATATTGTCATTTTTCTTCCTTCAATATATAATATTTTGCATTTGAATTGGATATTTAAACATCATCATTATCATCATTCTGGCTGTGGCAATGCAGACACTGAAATTCTGGGCTCCATTAATAGAGGGATAATAACAGAGGGATAGAATCAATTTGACATGAAGTTCTATTATTATTATTATTATTATTATTATTATCATTATTTTATTAGACTTGTATGCCGCCCTTCTCCCTAAGGACTCAGGGCGGCAAACATTAAAAATCCCATACAATTACAATAAAAAATAATTAAACATGTACAAGCCTAATCAATCAATTAAAATAATTAAAACAAATAAAATAACCCACACCCCCGGGTCAGTCCAGACCGGCCTGTTGAAACAACCAGGTCTTCAGGTCACGGCGGAATGAGAGGAGATCAGGGGCCAAATGGAGATCCACGGGAAGCTGGTTCCATAGGGCGGGCGCTCCCACAGAAAAGGCCCTAGCCCTGGGGACCGCCAGTTGACAATGCCTAACTGACGGTATCCCAAGGAGGTCCCTCCTATGGGAGCATACAGGGCGATCAGAGTGTGATGCTGGCAGGAGACGTTCCCGCAAGTATCCTAGCCCCAAACCATTTAGGACTTTATAAGTTGTTACTAGCACCTTTACTATTATACAACTATACTATTATAGTTGTTACTATTAGTGCTTTACAAAGTAAGGCCACACTTGAACACTGCATCTAGTTCTGGTCACCGCAATATAAAAAAGACGTTGAGATTCCTGAAAGAGTGCAGAGATGAGCAACAAGAATGATTAGAGGGCTGGAGGCTAAAACATATGAAGAATGGTTGACAGGAATTGGGTATGTCTAGTCTAATGAAAAGAAGGACTAGGGATGATATGATGGCAGTGCTCCAATATTTGAGGGGTTCCTACAAAGACAAAGGGGTCATAATATTTTCCAAAGTACCAGAAGGTAAGTGAAGAAGCAATAGATGGAAACTAACCAAGAAGAGTAGCAACCTAGAAATAAGGGGGGAAATCCTAATGGTGTGAGCAATCAAACAACGGAATGGCTTGCCTTCAGAAGTTATGGGCGTTCCATCGTTGAAGGCATTCAAAAAGAGAATGGACAGCCATTTGTCTGAAATGATATAGGGTCTCTTCAGTAGTGGGATTCATTTTTTTTACTACTGTTTCTGTGGGCGTGGCTTGGTGGGCGTGGCAGGGCAAGGATACTGTAAAATATCCAGTCAGAGATTGTATTTGCCGGTTCTCCGAACTACTCAAAATGTCCGCTACTGGTTCTCCAGAACTGGTCAGAGCCTGCTGAATACCAACTCTGGGTCTCTTGCTTGAGCGGGGTGGGGGTGGGGGGTGGGATTGGACTACAAAATTTCCAAGGTCCCTTCCAGCCCTATTATTCTATGTTCTATTTTAGAAACTGGCTTGATTCATCTGGTGGGTATTTTGTTCTTTTAAGCAAATATATAATGCTCTGAGCACCCACATACTAGGATACATAATCTACAGTCATACGCAAAATTAAAAAGTGAGAAAAAATATTTTGGAAGAAATAATGGACAGAACTGAAAAAATTCTCTTAGTAGCGTGTTTTTCCAACAATACGCCCCCTCCCCAGTAGGAAGTCCCAGCATGTTTTATAGGCATAAAATGAAATTAAGCCCCTCCCCCCCAAATTTAGGCATATTTTAAAACATGAGAAATGGGCAGAAGGGGGGGCTTGCTGTTAGGAGCCCTGTAGGCAGCCACCATGCCTTGCCACCAACCTCCCTACTCTCGCCAAGTACTGTTTATTTGTTTATTTGTTTATTTGTTTATTTGTTTATTTGTTGGATTTCTATGCCGCCCCATCTCCCAAAGGACTTGGGGCGGTGTACAATAATAAAAACAGTACAATTAAAAAGAAATTAAATATGAAGCCCAATAATCAGATTAAAACAATACCGTAATACATTAAAACCCACATCCCCCTCCTCAGTCCAGGTTGGCAAGTTGGAACAGCCATGTTTTCAGGCCCCGATGGAAGGACCAGAGGTCGGGAGCCACCTGAAGCTCCAGGGGGAGCTGGTTCCATAGGGTGGGTGCTCCCACAGAGAAGGCCCTACCCCTAGGGGTTGCCAGCTGACACTGTTTGGCTGATGGCACCCCAAGGAGGCCCTGCCTGTGAGAGTGCACAGGATGTTGGGAAGAAGTTACTGGCAGCAGGGTCTCCCTCAAATACCCCCGTCCTCAGCCATGTAGGGCTTATAGGTCAACACCAGCACCTTGAATCTTTTGCTGCAGATCCGGGTATGGTGCTGCCTGCAGGCCGGGTCAGTGGGCGTGCAGTGTCGGCATGGATGTCGGCATTGGTGGGGCACTTCATATCAGGAGACCTTCTGCTGTCATTGCTTTCCCTTCTGCCCGTGCCGCCGTGGCATTTAGAACATCACCGCAGCATTTGGCACCACCATGCAGGGCCAGCCAGGGCTCCCCTGCAACTGGAGCCCCGCTGGAGACACTCAGCTTCAGGTGCTCCTGTCGCCGCCTTCCCAGGCATCGTTCAAAGGCAAAGCCCATTCTTTTAAAAACGATGCCCTACTATGACAAAGCCTCCCCTGCTCAAGAGGTCAGCCCAACCCCACGTGGGGAGGCAAATCTCCCAGGGCTGCAGTTCAGGACTGGCCCACCCCGGGAGAAGTACCCAGCCACCGTCCCTGCCTGGTGCGGGGCAGAGCGTGAAAAGCCTCACCTGGGGCGCTCCGCGCAGCTGACAGGCAGAACTCTGGCCAAGGCAGCGGGTGCCTCCCTGCCGGGCCTTCCGCTCATCCTGCCAGGGCCGCACTGGAGCTGGGTGAGCTGGGCAGAGTCAGGGAAGTGAGCCGCGGGTGCATGCCCACCTGCCAAGTGAAAGAGCCAGGCCGACCCGAGCTTGGCTTCCCAAGTCCCTCCAGCCCAGCCCCGAAGGGGCCACTGAGAGAGGCCGCCTGAGGCAGTGATACCGCCCACCCATCTGTGGACAGGGAGGTGAGGCGACCGCCTGCGCCGCATCCTCCTCCAAGCTGAGCCCCACCTCTGCCCAATGCCCATGCCACTGCCACGTTTGAAGGTGCACAGGGATGGGGACAAGGATGGGCTGGGCGAGGGGTGGAAAGGATGGGTGGCCGTGGGCTCCCTCCACTGGACCCACCGGCCGGGAAAGCAGCACTGCCGTCACCTCACCTCCCTGTCTGCGGACAGGTGGGCTCTATTACTGCCTTGGGTGGCCTCTCTCGGTGGCCCCTTCAGGATCAGGCTGGAGGGACTTGGAAAGCCAAACTCAGGTTGGCCTGGCTCTTTTGCTTGGCAGGTGGGTACA
Organism: Naja naja; assembly: GCA_009733165.1. Lineage (NCBI taxonomy): Eukaryota > Metazoa > Chordata > Lepidosauria > Squamata > Elapidae > Naja > Naja naja. Next base: position 52,096,913 of record CM019152.1, read on the forward strand.
CACCCGTGGCTTGCTTCCCTGGCTCTGCCCAGCTTACCTGGCTCTGGCACGGCCCTGGAGGGATGAGCAGAGGGCCTGGTAGGGTGGTGCCCACTGGCTTGGCCAGAGCTCCACCCCCGAGCAGGAGGGCCCACCTGTCAGCTGCATGGGGCGCCCCAGGCAAGGCTTTTTGTGCTCTGCCCAATGCCAGGCAGGGACAGCGGCTGGGCGATTCTCCCAGGGAGGGCCAGTCCTGTGCTGCAGCCCTGGGAGATTCACCTCCCCATGTGGGGTTGGGCTGCCCTCTCGTGCAGGAGAGGCTTTGTTGTAGTAGGATATCATTTTTAAAATAATGGGCTTTGCCATCGAACGATGCCCGGGAAGGCGGCGATAGGAGCGCCTGAAACCAAGTGTCTCCAGCAAGGCTCCAGTTGCAGGGAGGAGCCCTGGCCGGCCCTGCGTGGCTGTGCCAAATGCCACAGCGATGCTCCAAATACCGCAGCGGCACAGGCAGAAGGGAAAGTAATGGTGGCAGAAGGTCTCCCAATACGAAGTGCCCCACCGAGGCCAAGGCTGACATCCACGCCGACGATGCCTGCCTACCTGAGGATGCAAAGCGGGGGGAATTAAGTCACCCCCGAAAAGATGGCCTAGCCGTTTTTGGGGGTCTCGAACAAAAATAAGACCCGGCCTTATTATATGAGAAACACAATATGAGCAATGTCTTTGGAAGGCAAGCAAAAGCAGACATAGAAAGAGATTATATGGGAATGTTATGTAGTGGTTAAGATGTAATTCATTGGATGATATTTAAAACTCATAAATTAAGCCAAATATTTCATTAATATTTAAAGCCTGGATTTGTTTCCCTGTGGATGCTTGGTCTGGTTCCTTGGTTCTTGGGCTTACTGATTTTCTCAGATGAAGATTTACACAGCTATGTTCTAAGAACACGTCTGGAGCACCTGGACAGAAAACAGGATATTAATCTAATGAAGGGCTAAACAAATGAAAAAGGATATCTAAGGGCAGGTGCATGGACTTATATGATAGCTCACTGGCTGAAATTACTGTTCTGTCCCACAGTTTGAGCTCTTTCCTTATGGAAAATAATTATAAATCAACATAGTTTAGGATTGTTCCACAAAAAATCCAACATCTAGACTCCCCAAGGGAGAGCGCCTGCTGATGGACTATGACTGTGTACTTAGTTCGTTTAAACAGCTATTAAAGACCAGGAAATTCCAAAGGTGTTTTTTCAAGAGGCAACTAGACTTTCTAGTTTTCCTTTGAAGATGTTTCACTTCTCATCCAAGAAGCTTCAGAGCTGAAGAATCTTCTTGGATGAGAAGCAAAACACCTTCAAAGAAAAACCAGGAAGCCCAGTTGCCTCTTGAAAAAGCATCTGTGAGACAACCATGACCTGGATGACTGAGAATCTCTAGACACCAGGAAATCCAACATTACCTGCGTACTCTAATCAAGAACATTTTCTTGACCACTTAGGACCCCCTCCATAAATTGGCAAGAAACTTATATAACTGATTCCAAATTTTGGAGGGGATGAACTCTAGCACATTATAATGGCCTTTCTACAGAAGTTCTGGAGGCCAATACAGAAAAGTCCTATGTGAACTGAGATTGTGTCTCTGTGGACAAGGGATCATTGAAACCACAGCTCTTGTCCTGCTGTATATAAGGATTCATGGATTCATTTGACTCCCTACCTGATAAAATACCCAGGAAATTCTGGTCTCTTTTATGTACAGCTGTTCAGAATAGAAGAGAATTCTTTATTGGCCAAGTGTGATTGGACACACAAGGAATTTGTCTTGGTGCAAATGCTCTCAGTGTACATAAAATAAAAGATACATTCATCATGAGTCAAGAACCATAAGGTACAACACTTAATAATAGTCATAGGGTACAATAAGTAATCAAATCATACTAGGAAACAGTCTATCAGTATGATTACTATCAAATCAATATGATATGGAATTAAATTCAGCTATACTATCTGTAAATTTAGGCCGACTTTGGTTGCCCATCAATGATCTCACCACCAACTGCAATATACTATTGTTTTGTTCTGTTGTTTCATTTTATTTAATGTTTTAGTTTTTAATTCTGACCTGTGACCACAATAAAAGATTGAATTCAATTTTATAATTGAAGGCTAGATGAGGAAGGAATTTGAATTTGAAAAGGGAAGATAGTTATACTACATCATCTTGGTGGCAGCACATGACATATCACAACTTTTTTCCCCTTCGCTAAACTGGGCATGGGCATGGCCAGCACGTGACACATCTGGCCTGTAGGCCGCAAGTTTGACAGCCCTGTATTACAGTGTTTCTCATCCTTGGTGACTTTAAGATCTGTGGACTTCAAGTCCTAGAATTCCCCAGCCAGCTGGCTGGAGAATTCTGGGAGTTGAAGTCCACAGTTCCTAAAGTCACCATGGTTGAGAAACACTGATGAAATATGATATGTCATATGTGCTATTTTTATTTTTTTGACCACTCACATCACAAATGTCTGTGGAGATTCTCAGCCATCCAGGTCATGGTTGTCCCAAAGGTGCTTTTTTCAAGAGGCAACTGGACTTTCTGGTTTTTCTTTGAAGACCTTTCATCCAAGAACCTTCTTCAACTCTGACTGGGTAGTGGGGAATGGAAGGATTTATACTCCTTGCAAACAGCTGGTCATTTGCATCCTTTTAGTGAGTCACTAAGGCCACCTGAAGGTTTATCTGTGTTGTCAGGGTCACCTGAGTGCTGCAAATTGGTGTGGAGCTTTGGAACTGTTGAAAGGATTATATTGTAGATTGGAGATAGATAATGTTGTATCCCTCCCCTCTGTTTTTTTTTTTTTTTTTATAAAAAGTTTTATTTTTCCAAAACACAAACATAACAAACAAACATACAACACATAGACAACCATATCAATTTCAAGTATGTCGGTCGGTCAAAAATCACAGTGCCTTCCCTCTATTATTCATACTCAATATTACAAAAGGAAAGCTATAATCCTTATTATTAATCCTTTGTCATATTATAATCTCTATATTATCAACAGTTCTATCTATCTTTATATTCTCAAAAATACATTACCAAACTTTTTGTCTAACCATTGATAAAACATATTCCATATCTTATAAAACTGCTTTTTCTTGATCCCCATTTCAAAATGTTAATCTACTCATTTCGCACAATCCAAAATCTCTTTAATCACTTCCTCCCGCGTAGGTGTTTATCATTTCTCCAGTTTTTAGCAAATACAATTCTAGCGCCGCTGTCAGTACATTAACAATCAGATATTTCAAATCTTTGTTAAATGTCTCTGGACAATTCCCAACAGGAATATCTCAGGTTTCAAGTCTATATGTTGTTGTATCATTTTTTCCAACCACATGTGGATTTTAGTCCAGTATCTTTTAGCATCAACGCAAGTCCACCACATGTGGTAGTAGGAGCCAGGTATCTGGTGACATTTCCAACACTTATCCGATTTATTCCTGAACATTCTTGCAATCCTTCTCGGGATAGGTGCCACCTGTAAAACATCTTATACAAATTCTTTTATATGCAGTTGACATTGTCATTTTTTATAATTCTGATCCCACAGTGTTTGCCATCTCTAGCAA